>SNQJ01S0258664.1:0-12374 GCA_010110895.2 Picea sitchensis | reverse complement strand
TTAAGCATATAATAATGAGAAAGGACGTTGTGTACCTTGGAATGATCAGGTGAAATGATAGTATAAGTCAAAATATAGGTGATGAAGGGTATAATAATAGCAAAAAGTATGGGCAAAAAGGGTACAATATGTGGTCCTAACAGCTATCAAATCCATTGTTTTATTTAAACCCATAACTCGATATATTCATGCAATATGCCCATGGTAATTTCTTCTTTCAGTTTGAGTGAAAACAATTCATATTGATTTCATTTAACTCTTAACATTGTTGACTATCAACAATGAAGTCAATCAACAACCAAGTGCTCCACATTGTCATTAACAAATTCCACCAACCATTTTCTCATTTCATCCTCATGGAAGCTCGTGAGACTCTTAAATTCTAAACCTAGGGTTTCCTTGGATTTCCTCAACTTTGCTTCCATCTTCTTTTTCAAAATCAACTTTTCCTTCTTCATGAGGGTGGGCCCTCCAATTATTTTATAGCCTTAATTTCATTAAGAAACATTGAATTGTTCCTTTCTTATAGTATGTTGATTATGTAGATTTTAACTTTGTACAATTAATTACTACAAATATATTCTTAATAAAAATGGAAAATATACAATGGCACACACACACACACATTACACAAGGATTTTACCCTAGAAATCAAAACCGAGAAAACTAACAACCTATTTTAGAGCCACACCTCTAATATTTTATTCATCATCTTCTTCATTCTTTAAAATAGAATATATATATGATCCTATGACATCCAAAACCGCTAATCCATTGACTTAGATTAGCCAACAAACCTAATTCCTTAACCAGAAACAAAAAACCATTAGTGAAAACCATGTGTCGAAAAACCACTAAAAATAGATGCAAAAAACTTCCAACTTTTTTTTCCAGGCCATTACCCCCAAACCCTCGCACAAGGGGGTTGTGCCCACCACAATGCAAACACTAGGTTTGGTCATGCAAAGAATATAAGACATACCCAACAGATTATGCTATCCCATCATCCTTAAACCTATTTCAACATGGAGTTAGATGGTAGATTCTCTTTTTGTCTTTTGTGCATTCTCATATATGTAATTTTGTTCATGAATTGAAAGTGAAATTATCATTAAAAACAATGTCCTTTTGTGGCTATGCATTAAATAATTCTCCTAAGTATATTCTTTCAATAGTTATAAAATCTCTATCAACAATTCCTATTGATCGAACAATAAAATCATCCTATCGTCAATTTTATTGGAAATTTTTTTCCTTACTCTAATCAACAACTCTTGGTCACCTCTTGCCTTTGAGGGCCCCTCAGGTGATTCCTAAAATTGGTCATTAGGTACTTTAATAGCCATGGATTTTGTGAACAATATCTTTGGATTCAAAGCAACTTTGAGTTCAACAATTTTCTTTCTAAGATTGATGTTCTCTAACTCTTGTTCATTTACAAAATGGGTCAATACATCTATGATAGCTAGATGTATCTTCAAAACTCCAAAGGGCCTCAATCCTTTAACATCTACTTGAACATATTAATTTTCTAGGATTTTGTTACCTTTCATCTTGAACTTTCCCAAGTATTGCAGAGTTACATAATCATCTTCAAATGTATTCAACTCAACTGGAGATACTTCCTCAGATATCAGCTTGCTTTCAACGATTTGTACTAATGTTGAATATGGAAATGTATTTGAATCATCAACCTCCATATATTTAACAACATCCACATGTGCTTCAGATACTTCCCCATTACCATTGCTAGAAGATCTTTTTTCTCTTGAGGATTGGGGGAATGATATGTCCAATTTCCCTTATAGACCTATGAGGATCTTCCCCACCATTATCATCAACACCACTTCCAACTCCAATAAAGGTTGCCTTCTTCATGGGATGGAAGATAAGAGATTAATAGGTTCTTCCTTTGGCACAATCCTATTGTCCATATCATGGTTAGAGACGACATTCGCTGCTAAAAAAGGTCATTGGAAAACCGATACTCCTTGAGTTGCAAGTGAAAACAACTCCTCTTTCCCCTTGACCTTGACTCTCCAATATTTCTTTTTGGTTCTCCGGTTCTTGTAATGGAGTTTTAGGTGAAGCCTCCAACATTTATCGTCCCAATGTAGAGTCAATTTGAAGTATTGGCAATAGTTCTCACATGTGTTGCTTGGCATTTTGAAATGCCAACAATTTCTATCCTTACATGACCCATTTTATTGCAATAGAAACAAACCAAAGATACTATACCAAACCTTTTTGGTTTGTGATGATGTTTTACAGCTTAGTTTCTTAGTGTTACACATCAAAATTACTCACTTCAATAGTGTCGCAAGTGTCGTCATTACAAGTGTTGTAAGTGTCGCATCTTGTCCGCAAGTGTCGCATGTTGACCACACATTTCACAAGTGTCACAAACATCATACTTCCATATTGCCTATGTCGTGCCTCTAACGTCATCACAGAGACACTTAAGACACCTCAAAGACCAGTTTTGAAGAAGATAAATCAGTTGATCAGGAGTATAAACCTTTTGCCACTGAAAAAACCACTCAAATATCAAATTTGGAAGGAAACGCTCCCCTATTCACTGTCAAGGAGTGTTAAAGATCCCCAGACTTCTTTGGGGGAGTGATAAAACACTCTATGCCCCATTTTGGGGAGCACTACCCTTTTTAAGAGAATTTTGGTTTGTTGAGACAAATCAGGGAAGAATCCCCTCAATTTCTGAAGGTGGTTGGATTCGAATAGAAGGTCAAGGCATGATCTTAGGGAAGATCCACAACTGAAGGAGAAGAATCCTCAACTTATCCCAAATATATCTCAAGTGGTTGGGCCTCTCCAAGGTTATATAAGGATACCTTCTCATGGTGAAAGGTACAGAAAAGATTGGAGATATGAAACCTATGATCTCATAGGTAATACACAAGATATGGAGATTGAGAATTACACCAAACTTATGATCCCATAAGTGAGATTCCATTGAAGCATAATAAATGTATATTACTTGAGAAAAAGGGGTTGGACAAGGAGAGTTGGAAGAAGTTGTTGCATCTTCATCAGAAGATTGTAAATACTCTTCATTTGTTCTCATTAATACACATACATGCTTGGCCTATTTCTTTCAAGTTTATGTTTGTTCCACATGAACTTGTCTTTAGTAGATAGATTTGTATTTGAGCTAATCTCAGTAGCATGGGAAGCTTGTTGTATCTTTGTTTGTTCTATAGGACCTATCGAGGAGCTTGGGATTGAAGCTCAACTTAGACTTTGCGAGGAAAAACGCCATTTAAAAAGGTACACTTTTCTTCTTCCTCTTCATTCATTAGCTTAATTAGATCTAAAAGGATGTCAGTGACCAATGATAGCACCTTTTCTGTCTTGGTTTTAGGGGTCTAGATACCAAGAGGGAATCTGCTTGTCGGCAAGAGGATTCACCTGTAACAAAAATTGGTGACTCCACTAGGGAGGGACCTTGATTTATGTTTCCTTTCCTAGGTCTTGTCTTGGATTTTGCTCATTATTTGACCTTCTCCATACTATCTCTTTGATTCTTTGATTCTTTGATCTGAATGATTGGCTCTTGATTTTATCATATTCAATTTGATTGACTGAGTTTGCCTAATGTTTTGAGTTTCTGGACATTTTTCTGAACTTTTGAAGCCTAACGCTCCTCTTCCCTTGCTATAAGAGCGTTAACACTCCCTGTTGGTCTTACACAGAGCATTGGAACACTCTAGCTCCCTTTACACTAGAGCTCTACCCCTTTTTCTGTGAAAAATATTCTAGGTTTTCAATCTCTGAGTTCATTTACTGATTTTGGCACTTGCTCAGGAGTCGTGTAACCTCAGTACATATTTGTCATTGGCCTTCAACACCTTGTTTTTGAGAATACATCCTCTTTTGTTTGGATTTTTTGACATTTGTCCTTACTTTGAAATAACTCTTTGTCCTTGATGATTTAGAGTCAGTTTGTCATTTTCTTCTCATTTATCTGATTGAGTGAAAACTTTGTAAGTAGATTCAAAGGTCTTTTGTACTTTCCCTTCTAATCTTTGAGGTCATCTTGTCCAAGCCCTTTTTCCTTATTTTTGAGTTTTTGGTTTTCTTTTTCTTGTTTGATCACCACGAGGGTGTGTTTTGTTTATGTGAAGTTTTCTTCCAGTTGCTTAAATCTCACAAATCTTGAAGTTTGATTAACATAGGAAGATTTACATCAACTGATTATCAGTCACATATAAACGGTTTAGCATTGTATTGGATTCCATGTTGAGGACTATTGCATGAGGTCATTGCATCTTAGTGTTTGAATGTGAAAGGAAAATCCTTCTCCTTCCCTTAAATAGACATTCATCAAAAGAAAAGTCCGCTTATCATTTATTATGCATTTTTTGGGAACTGAGTCATAATATCATCATTTTTCACTCTCATACACCTGTGAGTAAACAAAAGCCACTAAAATCAATGCTTAACTAAAATTTATCATACTTTTTTACATCTTTGTTAGAAAACCTACATTAGTTTAAGGTGTAGGGCTTTGGAATAGGTTGAAAGGATAACTTTCCAAAGATATCAAACAAACTTAGCATATTGCGATTGGGAGAGAAAATCCAATTGTAATATAGGTTTTCTGGGATCATCCTCTCACACAGGGGTTACGCACGAAGTCGTGTTCGAAAGAGCTACGAAGATTATCCCTCTGTGGTTTGACTGTTTGTAGTAGTCAGATGGTATATTAGGGGTCACTTGAGGGTATACCCACGATTATGTGTGGGAGCCTCTCGAGTTGTTTTCGGACTTGTTATCCTTCCCACATGTTCGGACTGGACTGTCGACTATACCTACCCAGGGGCTGGCTGTGAGTTGGTGACCTTAGTAGATATAATCTTTAGGGTCTCACACAAGGTGATGGTGAAGGTAAGTCTCACTGTACCTGGAATAGACATTGGTCAAACTCACTCGGGCTCCTTGGAGGGTAAATCCACATTTACTATGTGGAAGCTTGCACCAAGGCGTAAGTCCATTAAGCAGGTTTCCAACGTAACTGATCCACCCGCTCTGTCCCCACCCCTTCCTCTATTTATCTCGCGACATTGGATTTCATCACCAATTAGTGGTTTCATTGTGGGAAGGTTTGCTTGATTGTTTGCTTCTCAAATTCATAGCGTGTGTTGTTTTTGTTACTTAATGGACCTTAGGTCGAGTCATTGTTAATGGCATCAAATCTTGAGAGTACCAATGGAGGAACCCCTTGTCCCGGGGAACCTTACACCTTTCCTTCTTTTGGAAACTTTGGTCCTCCATACATTACCACACTGAGTCTTCTGGGACTCACCATCAGATTACCGGTTTGGTTGTTCCCCACTCCGGTGATCTCGAATCCTCCCAGTGTTTCAATTGCACCTAATAATTTAGATGTCGGTACACCACCCACACATCAACCTCATGTCAACTTTTTGCCTTCTTCACCCATCAAGTCTCCTCCCTTTTCTCCTTCTTCGCCTAGTAAAAGCTATAAAGAAAGTAGCCAGATTGATCAGAAGAAGAAGAAATGAAAAGAGAAGAAGAAGAAGAGCCTGAAAAGGACCAAGGCTCCAATAAAATCAGATGTTGGATCTAGGAAACCAATCACTGTTAATAGTACTAGGAGTGTTGATGAGGTCAACGAGATTAAAATGAAGAATCAGAAACCCAAATTCCCTTCTAGTCTTTGTAAGGGTGACCACGTTCTGAGGGATTTCCATGGTATTCCCAAGGTATTAGAAATGTGGTCCTCCACGTCATCAACCTCTCCTAGTTACGCTGGTGATGCCCCATCAACTAGTGACATTAAGGTTGGTAAGAAGAAGACAACTGTCAAATTCCCTTGTATGTTATGCGAAGGTGATCATTGTTCTCACCTTTTTCCTCACATGGATGAGGCTTCTTCTCTTCTCTTTTGGTGAAACTTCAACTTCCAACTGGTTATCGTAAGATTTCCCCCAACCCATCGTTAGTTGATGGAATGGTCAATCTGGTTCCATCCTCGGTCGGTCTGGTTGATCAGGTGGTCAATCTAGTTTCATCCTCGGTTGAACCGATAACTAAAGTAGTTGATCCAGTTCCGTCATCGGTCAGCCCCACTCTTCATCTATAGAGTGAACCCAAAGTGACTAATCTAGTTCATTCCTCGGTCAATCCCACCCTTCATCCGAAGAGTGTCAAAGTGGTTGAAATAGTTCTTCCATCGGTCGATCCCACTCCTCGCTTGAGGAGTGCCAAAGTGGTCGATCCGCCATCGATCGATGCCACTCCTCCATTGAGAAGTGCCAAAGTGAATGATCCAGTTCCTTCCTCGGTCAGTCCCACCCTTCATCCAAAGAGTGTCAAAGTGACTGATCTAGTCCCTTCCTTAGTCAGTCCAACCCTTCATCCAAAGAGTGCCAAAGTGGTTTCTCCAGTTACTTCATCAGTCAATCCCATTCTTCCTCTGAAGAGTGCCAGCGTGGTCGATCTGATCCCATCATCGGTCGATCCTACTCTCCCTCTAGAGAGTAAACTTGATACTTCTCATGTTTTTCTCGTTGATACAGAATCTACCATGCTGGGGGAAATTCATCCTTCTCCCGCGAAACCCCCTCCAAGTAATGAGGGCATCCTTTTTTATTGGGGTGTGCTAACTGGACCTTGTCTTCCCTCTCACATTCCTTTCCAGATTACAGTATATTTTTGTGGTCAAGATGTTCATCAAATGTTGATAGATGAAGATGCATCCGTTATTAGTTTTTCATCTGTTGCTTGGCACGCTTTGGGTTGTCCTCAGGTTGTGTCGGTTACACAGAATCTATTAGCTTTTAACAAAAGAACCAGTCAACCTTTAGGGACCCTTCCTCAGTTTCTCGTAACTTTAGGAGGGAAAACTGTCTTTATTGATATCATGGTAGTTCGAGACCCCTTGGATTTCACTTTACTCCTTGGGTGGGATTATGTCTATGTCATGAAAGCTATTGTGTCCACTCTTTTTCATGTGATATCTTTCCTGCATGATGGAAGAATGGTGACTATTGATCAACTTTCGTTCATTGGTCCTGACTGGGTTACCTCTCTTAATGGTTCTTATATGAATAAAGTATCGTCCTTGCCACATGTCAATTATGTGGCATTGTCTCCCATGATTTCAACTTCTAATATTTTGGATCTGGTAATTGACATGGTGATCTCTTCGGTAGGGCTATTGGAACTTGATCTCCTTACCCCTTCCGAGACCCTCGACATGTGTTCCTTCCAGAGCATTCTTCTTCCATCCAATGAAGATCTATTGGAATCCATGACTGAGTTTTGTCCCTTGACATGGTGTCCTTCCAAAGCATTATCCTCTTGGAAGCCATGATCAAGAAGAGGTCACGAGCATAGTTTTTCTCTCTGTGGAAAGCTTGTTAAAAAATGAAATAACAACTATGAGCATAGTTTCTCTTCTCTGTTGCAAGCTCATTAAAAAATGAAACAGAGGCCTTGAACATAGTTTCTCTTATTTGTGGCAAGCTCGTTAAAAAATGAAGTAGAGGCCTTGAGCATAGTTTTCCTCTCTATAGAAAGCTCGTTAAAAAATGAAACAAAAATCTGGGGATTGAACCTGGAGCCTTGAGCATAATTCTTTTCCTGTGTCAAGATCGTTAAAAAACGAAACAATCACCTCTCCTGTCAGGTCAAGTCTTTCGCCAGATCTCGTAGATGTCGATTCGAGTCTTTTGTTAGGTCCCGTTTTTTAACCTTCATTTCATCCACCCTTATCCTTTTTCTCCATCCAGTAGAGAAATTGGTGACAACCTCAAAGTCGGTGAATGAATTGAACCTTGGGGGGGTATGTCTCCAGCCTTTGATGATCATTCTGGAGTTAAGCCACTAGATTTCAGGCTGGGGGCAGAGTACCGAGCTTAGTCTTTGTTCTTTCTCGTGCTTGTAAATACATGAGAATAAGTTACTGAGCTGAGTCTTTGTTCTTTCTCGTGCTCAAAAAAATATGAGAATATAACCGAGTATACTTTTATCACTTTTTCATACTCGTAATGGATATACAAAAAAGGAACCCCTCAGAGTCTCCTTTAAGCTCTTTTCAGACTCTCTAAACATGAAAAGATTGTCGAGTGATCTTTCTTCCTTTCACACTCATTAAAAGGTTTGAAAGCAAGGATGATTTTAGGGGCTAAATTTCGCTCATGGGCTAATTTTCCATGGTTTTTCCCAAAACAAGATTCGCTATTCTAAATATGATTCGCCCAAATTATATAGGATAAAATTATTTTACCTTAAAAAATCGCCAAAATTTTATACAAACTATATAAAATCCTTAGAAATTTGAATATTTTTACAAAAATATCGTCAAACATTTTATAGTTGGCATATGAAGGATTAGTAAGATTCGCCAAGGTTTCTACATTTTAAAATAAATTTCTATCCTTAAAATCATCCCTGTTTGAAAGGGCATCTTTCAATGGATAATTTATCTATTTTTCGGCCTTGTGAGACTAACATTATGAAAAAGGACAACATTGGAGTCGTCTTTAAGTTGTTTTCAGACTCTCTAAATATGAAAAACCACCGATTTTACCTTCTCTGGACTCGTTAAACAATTACACATTGAAGGGCCCATATGGGATCAAATCCTTACTTTTTCCAGTTCGTTAAATAAAGGAAGAGGGACTTACCGAAGGTGAGTCATATCGAGCATGTGTTACCCTCCTCGAGCTCATTAAATTAAAAAGAGGTACTCGTCTATCTGGATGGGGGAGAAAATTGAAGGAAGCAAGCCAAGCAGTTTTTGAGAACACTACCAGTAACTCTTATGGTCGCCCTTGAACACAACAATTTGTATTTGCATACATTTTAATCCACTGAACCTCTGCATTGAGCCAATCCTCTGAGTTTTATTTACTCCTTTGGGTCAATCAATGAAAGTCACAGTATCCATTGCATCATCATGTTTTGGTCCATGTCATGTTTCTTCTGTTGTGCCTCAGTTTTCAAGGGAAGTATCTGCCTCGAGATTCATCCATCAAAAATATTCTTGTTTCAATACCCATGTTAGTCCATGTTCATTTGATCTACCAATTTACATATTTTTGTCAATTTTGTGTCATTGATGGGGGATACGTCAAGGCCCTCCTCACTTTCGACGGTGGGTTTACATCATTGACCCCTGATAAGATGATTCCACAGATGTTTGAATTCAACACATCTATTCACATTCGTTGGAATGTACTAGAGTACCTTGGGAATCATTGACATCAATGGTGATTTCCCTTGCGCTTGTTAACGGTTTACATCATTGAATGGTAATCAAGTGGTTTATGCCATGTTCAACATCAGGACATCTATTCACATGGTTAGATTCGTACTACATCGGGATCGGTAAGAAGACCCTGGATTGAGTCATCACTCTTATATGTACTTTGCCCAGGCTGCGAAGTAGTTTTCTTTTGAACTATGACACATATATTGTTACATAGATCCACTTTGTATTGGTCGTGGCTATGTCTTGTCATCTTGTATATCCACTGTGTATTCTTCGTGGCTACAATCAGTTCAGGTCATATGCGTATAGATCCATATTGTATCTTCAGTGGCTATACCATTTTGTCAATACAATTATGGATCTACAGTGGATTTTATGGCGGTCATACCTAAAACATTTTTATCACTCAAGCATAGGTATGCCTGCCTTGGGTTTGAAACCTGTCATTAATGTTTGTTAGATGGTTGTGTGTAGCTTCTACCAGGTTCTCCACGTCCATGTTTTGGTCCATGTCATGTTTCTGCTGTTGTGCCTTAGTGTTCAAGGGAAGTATCTTCCTCGAGAGTCATCCATCACAAATATTCTTGTTTTAATACCCATGTTAGTCCATGTTCATTTGATCTACCAATTTACAACTTTGTGTCAGTTTCATGTCATTGATTGGGGGATACATCAAGGCCCTCCTGTGACGAGTCTATTCCTTTCGACTTCAACACATTATCCGGGAACTAGACTTAGAAACCAGTTAGTACCTTGGGACCTGCATGCCTCAATGGCAGGCATCCTCACTTCCGACAGTGGGTTTACATCATTGACCCCTAATCGAATGAATCCATGGATGGTCAACTTAAACACATCTATTCACATTTGTTGGAATGTACTAGAGTACCTTGGTTATCATTGACATCAATGGTGATTTCTCTCACACTTGTTAACGATTTACATCATTGACCGATAATCAAGTGGTTTTTGTCATGTTTGACATTAGGAAATCTATTCACATGGTTAGATTCGTACTACATCGGGATCGGTAAGAAGACCCTGGGTTGATTCATCACTCTTATATGTACTTTTCCTAGGTTGTGAAGGAGTTTTCTTTTGATCTATGACACATATATTGTTACATAGATCCACTTTGTATTGGTCGTGGCTATGTCTTGTCATCTCATAGATCCACTGTGTATTCTTCGTGGCTATGATTTTTTCAAGTCATAGGAGTATATATCCATATTGTATATTCAGTGGTTATACCATTTTGTCAATATAATTATGGATCTGTAGTGTATTTTATGGCAGCCATACCTAAAAAGTTTTTATCACTCAAGCATAGGTATGCCTTCTTTGGGTTTGAAACATGTCATTAATGTTTGTTGGATGGTTGTGTGCAGATTCTACCAGGTTCTCCATGTCCATACCCTTGCTTGAATAAGTCTACAAAGTACTTCAGTCATCATGTCTTCTAACTTTGCACTTTGGGTGGGAATCTGTTACACATCAAAATTACTCACTTCAATAGTGTCGCAAGTGTCGTCATTACAAGTGTTGTAAGTGTCGCATCTTGTCTGCAAGTGTCGCATATTGACCATAAGTGTCGCAAGTGTCACAAACATCATACTGCCATCTTGCCTATGTCATGCCTCTAACGACATAACAAAGACACTTAAGACACCTCAAAGACTAGTTTTGAAGAAGAGAAATCAGTTGACAAGGAGTACAAACCTTTTTCCACTGAAAAAACCACTCAAATATCAAATTTGGAATGCAGCGCTCCCCTATGCACTGTCAAGGAGTGTTAACTCTCCTTGGGATTCTTTGGGAGAGTGCTACAACACTCTGTGCCCCATTTTGGGGGAGCGCTACCCTTTTTGAGTGGATTTTGGTTTGTTGAGACAAATCAGGGAAGAATCCCCTCAATTTCTGAAGGTGGTTGGATTCGAATAGAAGGTCAAGGCACAATCTTAGGGAAGATCCACAACTGAAGGAGAAGAATCCTCAACTTATCCCAAATATATCTCAAGTGGTTGGGCCTCTCCAAGGTTATATAAGGAGGCCTTCTCATGGTGAAAGGTACATAAAAGATTGGAGATATGAAACCTATGATCTCATAGGTAATATACAAGATATGGACATTGAGAATTACACCAAACTTATGATCCCATAAGTGAGATGTCATTGAAGCATAATCAATGTGGATTACTTAAGAAAAAGGGGTTGGACAAAGAGAGCTGAAAGAAGCTCTTGCACCTTCATCAGAGGATTGTAAGTACTCTTCATTTGTTCTCATTAATACACATACATGCTTGGCATGTTTCTTTCAAGTTTATGTTTGTTCCACATGAACTTGGCTTCAGTATATAGATCTATATTTGAGATCATCTCAGTAGAATAGGAATATTGTTGTATCTTTGTTTGTTCTATAGGACCTATCGAGGAGCTTGGGATTGGAGCTCAACTTGGACTTTGCGAGGAAAAATGCCATTTAAAAAGGTACACTTTTCTTCTTCCTCTTCATTCATTAGCTTAATTAGATCTAAAATGATGTCAGTGACCAATGATAACACCCTTTATGTCTTGGTTTTAGGGGTCTAGATACCAAGAGGGAATCTGCTTGTCTGCAGGAGGATTCACCTGTAACACTTAGTCCCCCTAGAGTTGGAGCGGATCTGGATGGAAGAATCATTTCTTTGCTACCTTCTTCCAATCTTCTACAAGTAAATTTGAGTGGCTTATTGCACATTTCTTTTCTAGCTACCTTTTCCTCCATGGGAATGGTTTATTTTCTAGTTCCTCTTGGCTTGATGAAGGTTGTTTGAGCTGAACTTGTGCTGGTTTATTGTCTATTGAATCTGAGGCCTTAATGTGTGTGTGTGTGTGTGTGAAGAACCAATTTAGATCCATCTTAAACACAGATCCATCATAAGTGAAGAGGGATCAAATCATTCCAGGTGATTTTTTTTTATAAATTAAGTAAAAAAACTTGTTTCATCCCTCTATGAGCATGATAGAGGCAGAGTTAAGATGGATCTATATTTGTAGTTAAAAAATTTCAATAGTGTGTTGTTGACTTTGATGACGGAGATATGTAGTTTATTTTTTGCTCAACGTGGACTTGAAT
>SNQJ01S0258663.1:5461-17835 GCA_010110895.2 Picea sitchensis | reverse complement strand
AATTGAGTCTTTTAATTATTAAAAAGAAATAAATTTTTGGAGAACCGTGGGGATGAGTGACACTTGGACGATAGAGAATTTTTAGAGGTTGGTCATAAAGAATTAAATTAATAATGATTTAGGAAAGTAGGTGTGTCTCAAATTTCTATAAAAGAAGGGGAAAAGAAGGAAGGAAGGGGGAACGGTTAGCATAACGTTACGCTGCTGGATTGTGGCTCGACGGATTACTTGTGAGGAGTTGGGAATTTCTCAGCTGTGTTGGAGTGGTAGCTCAGCCTTGGAGGCGAGATGAGAAGCTATTCTTATCTCTGGATCTTGTGTGGCCCCTTTGCGGCTCGGGGGGCTAAGGGGGAAGCAGAGTACCCCTAGTGATTGGATGGGAGGTACCGTTGAGCTTCCTACGGTCGGCGAGCAGGAGCGGGACAGAGCGCGGGACATCTTCCGACGCGGGCGCAAGGAAACGATATGATTTTAATTGGTGAAGTAGAAAGCATTTTTATATTCGACAATTTTAATGTTATTGATGCTGTATATTCCTTTTCATTCATCGCTCTGGACTGTATAAAATCTTTTATGCTGTAATTATTGACTGTATAAAATTATCCTGCTGTAATTCTGGATGGTGAAATTTAATTGATGGTGCGGGATTGTGTAATTTTTAATATTTGTTGTTATGGAAATTTTGACCGTGGGTTGTTTTTGGGGGCGATAAATTCTATGGGCATTTTCTTTATTGCTGTGGGCCTTCCATGGTGGGCATTTCATCTAAAAAAAAAATTCAGTCATGTATTTTAAGTTTACTGTCATTAATTGGCTTAAGATACTGTCATTTCGTTGGCGTCTCCTGGCAATTTGTTTACCTTCTGGCAATCGTTTTAGCCTGGCATTTCTTTTTTTTTTAATCTTGGCAATTCGTTTTAGTTTCTGGCAATGCGTTTTTGTGGGGCGTTGAATGATGTGCGTTGTATGCGTTTAACATCTTTTCTTGTTTTATGAATCTAGCCATTTGAGTCTTGGACTTCATATTGTTGGCATTCGGTTCACCTCTGTCAATAATGAGTAAAGCTGGGAACCGGTATAGTACTGGCATTTTAGCCAAAGAAATTCAAGCTATTATGTTCTTAAGATATTCATTAAAATCCGACCGGTACAACATGGGTGTTTTGGATAACGAATTTCGAGCTGATTGATTCGGGCAACATCTAGCCAAATCGCGAACTGGTACGAACTTGGGCAGTCCAGAATTCGATTATGCACTCTGATTTTCGTTGGGCATTTTGGCATTCCTGGATTTTGACTCGGCCTTTCTGCTTTCTGGTTTCCTTAGCACCTCTACATGTCCCTTGGAGTTGCCTCTGTGTTGTTTTTGGACTAAGGGACGCGATTTCCTCATCGATTGCCTCCACTGGTAGTTGTTTGGATTGTGTTTTCCTTAGCGAGTTTCCTCTGCGATTACTTGAAAGAGGATTGTGAATTTTTGAGGAATACCTCTGCGTTTTATGAGATAACTGTGATTTTCATTGAGGAATTTCTCTGCGATTGATTTGATTTTCTCTGCGCGTTTTCTCCCGGGGTCTATCCTTCCTGATAATTCGGCCAACTCTGGCAGCTGACCATTTCTGTCTGCTGCGTAGCAGCGTTCGTGTAGGAGACCGAATCCCTTTGCATCCGCGCCCAATACCCACGTAATTCCTGTTTCCTCCTTTCCATTTACTGATAATAACTGACAATCTCGCCATCTGTTGATATACGCGTACGTTTTGGTTCCTGGTCTTCTATTCAATAACAGAACCCTAGGTGGATTCTTCAATGCGCATGACAGGTATTCACTTGTTGACTATATAGTTGTGTGCGTTGGCTTAAAAGTAGAGGGTTCGGTCATTTACCAACCATGGTTCAGAGCTCATTATGACTAAAGGATTTAGTAGGTTCAACTGACAACGCTAGAATTCTCCTTACCATCCGATTTTAAGGGTTTTCCCTCGAATTTAGTTATCACGGTAAAACATCGTGTTTTTATTACCAGCTTTTGTAATGAGAAGCCTTCTCTCTTTTGACTTTTATTTTTATTGTTATTTTAATTATTGTCATCCTTAACATTGCTATTTGGTCATTATTGAATATTCTTAAAAGGTGTCCTTTAAATCTGGTTAGTTTGTATATTGTCATTTTAATATGAGGTTATATTGTAATTTACAAATAAGATGTCACCTTAATTATGATGTTATTTTTAAATGTGAAGTTATAGTGTTACCTCCAATTATGATGTGACTTATAATTACGATGTTATTTTATTTGCATTACATGGGTTCTTTATGAATTTCCTGTTTATAGTAAGATGGAAGGTAGCATAGTTTTGTTAGATGCGATCCTAATATAAAGACAATTATGTGAGAGTTTGTCCAAGTTAGGAATTGTACTGGTTAGGCATTAATAGGTTATTCATTGGTTATGCATTGTTATTTGTTAATTGTATCTCTTTTCATTAATTTGTTATTCCTTAATAATAAATTGTTATTCTCTAAATGGTTATTCATTAAGTTCTTTAATCTATTCTAAGAGTAAATACATGGTTAGTATGGTCAAGATTTTGGTATCTCCATTGTTAAAATGATAACAAAGGTCAGTTCATTATTATTTGAATTAAATGATTGGTGATATAGAAGGCGATGACCTAGTTGTGATATGGCGAAGTTAGGGTAATATCTTTAGGCAAAGGAGAAGGTCATGGAATACATATTTATCATTGAATGATTGTTGATGGACCTCAGTCCTATGCTCTTGTAGAAATGTAATGATACGGTTTTATTTTTAAGGATATCATAAATGGTGTTAGTAATGTGTAAAGGTATTGTTTAGGAAATGTTGTACAGTAAAACGTAAGGGATGTCTTGAACAATGGTTATAAATCTTGTAATTGTGATATATTGTTTGAAATTGTAATTGTATTGTTCATGCCATATCAATAAATTGCAATGTTAGAGTTGATATCATCGAAATTTTGATCATTGTCTGTTTTAAAATATTATTGTAATTAGGCATGTGATGGTATGGATTATCTTGTGGCAATGGTAGTGTAAGCTTTTGTTATTGATGAAACATATATGGTGGAATGTCTTGGATTTACGCAAAATAAATTACTAGGGGTTAGTAATTGAGGGTTGATGCCCTTTTAATTAAATGTTGAACTTGGGTGTTCGTTGTCGGAGTCCTTCTTGTCGTGCGCCTTCCGCAAGGGACGTGTCGTCCATCTCGGTTATGTTGTACTTGGTAGTATTCAGTTGGTTTCTTGGTCAGTTGTGTCGAGCGGGATATAGACATCTCATGTAGTTTAGTATATATGTCTGTGTCTGTGATTTTCTGTGTAAGGAATCCAATGCCGTATCAAGAGTCTCGGGCCCTTTAAAGGCAGGGTTTCCACTCTTGCGACACACCTGACGGAGATTACTAGTTTCTGCCTGAGCAGTCGGCCAGGAGCCTATCTAATCTTCTTTTTCCGTAAGGAATCCAATGTCAGACTGAGTCTCAGTCTCTTTAAAGTGGTTTCCACTCTGCGTATTAATACACCCATGGATTATCATTGCTAGTTTCGGCCGAAAATTTGGCCAGAGCTCCATCTAATCTTCGAGAAGACATAAGACTAAAAGCCCCGCTCGCGGTAGAAATAGTAAACTCTAATGTTGATTCTTCCTCCTCGCGGATCGCATCTATACCAACAACACTGGTAAGTCGTTTCCTTCGCTACAACTTCTAGTTGTAATGCGATTATGTCTTAGCTTATTGCTTTGTTGTCACCTCCTGCTTTTAGACGGATCACTTTGTTGTGTTCGTCTTGTTTGTGTTCGTTTTACTTGCGTCATGTTTGGGTCGGGCTACTAGTTTCTTCTTGAGCAGTCAGCCAGGAGCCCGTCTAATCTTCTTTCGATAAGACATAAGACTAAACGCTTTCCGTGTGAAGAAATAGTAACCCTAACACCTTGGATTCTTCCTTCTGTGTTCTTACTGTGCACCCCAAGTATGTCTTAATGTTTGTGATATGCGCCTTATGCCTATGGTCGTTAATGCTTGCAGTTATTGTTGTGCACCTTAAGCCTTATGGTTTTTTTCACCGTGGTTGTGTCTTGTTGGTTAGTGGCGATGTAGACGGCAGTGTTGTTACTTCTGACCACAGACAACTTAAAACAAAAAAATAAAATAAAATTTCACCGGTTGACTTAGTAGTTGTCAGAATCCAGGAGGTCGTTACACTCAAAACCATCCTCAAGTGTCTCAAAGGCTCCTACTTAGTATTAGTATAGACTATTATATCATCCATATAAACAATGTCCCCACAATAAAAGATAAGCACTTCATTCATTAATCTCATGAAATTAATTGGAGCAATTGGTTGTAATCAAATGGTATAGCAAGTCACTCATACAACCTTCATTTGTTTTTAATGTTGTTTTCCATTAATTCCCTCCTCTCATCCTTATTTGATGATAAACATTTTCACCCATCTTGGAAAAGTAACTAGATCCACTCAAAAAATCCATCAAATCATCCATTATGTGTAAAGGAAATATATACATGATAGTGATCTTGTTAATGGACTCTTAGAACTGTGGTGAAAATATTCTACAATCACCATCCTTATTTGGACAAAACATAGTTGGTACTACACATGGGCTCATACTTTCTTTGATCAACTCTTTGTCCAAAACCTCTTGGACCTTGTTCTTGACCTCGTCATTCCCATGTGTGCTCAACCTATATGTTGCTTTGTTTGGAAAACTCACTCCAGGTATAATGCCACATGATGGCTAATACTTCTGAGGGGAGGTAAAGTATTAAGCAACTCATCCACTACAATGTCAACAAACTCATCCAATAATTCCTCAATTTCAATAGGCACTATTCATGGAAGTATTTTGTAAGGATAGCTTCGATACTACAACAAAACGCTATATCCTATTACTTCTTAGCCTTTTAAGATCTCCCTTCCCACCATGAGAAGTATACTTGACTAGCCTCCTTTTTTACTTCCTTATCTTCCAGTGGTAACAACATATGTCTACACCCATTATTCTCAAGGGTATAAGTATTCTTTTCTCCCATCATGTATGAAGCTTCTTTCATATTTTCATGGCCTTCCCAACATAACATGACAAACATTCATAGGTGATGTCATAAAACTTCATCCTTATAACTGTCGATATTAAATTCAACATTACATTGTTCACTCACCGTGACTTGATGTCCTTTCTATAGCCATGATTAACTATATGGATATGGATGGGCCTTCATCTCTAGATTTATCTTTAGCACCATTTCTATACTAAATTATCAATTCTCCCATTATCAACAATCACCTTGCATACCCTCTCTTTAGTCTTGCAAGCTATGAATAAATTGTTTCTTTCAGGCCGTAATCTTTCACCTCTTTTTCTAGATTCACAAGGGTTTTCCTCGTCATGCATGATATTCCATTTTCAATAACTTTTTATTTTGTCCCTCTCTCTCCACAATATTTTGTTGAGCCTTAGTGATGCCAATTCCTCTAAAATCTACAATCTTTTTTTTAGGAAATTCACAATACATGTGTCTTGCTTTTCTACAAGCATAGCCACTTTATCTCTCCTCCTCTAGATATTCCTCTCTATATTGGGAAAGGTATCCTTCCTCAAGAGTCTCCTCCTCTAGTCATATTACTTCTAGAGCCACCGGTTTCTTCCTTTGGTTTCTAGAACTTCTCCCCCAGGTTTCCTTTCCCTCTGGTTAGATTCTTTCCCTTTTTCTTCTGGCTCTACTTTCTCACCAACTTTTCTTCTACCTTCAGTGGATACCGAGCATCCTCTACGCCTCATCATCAAATAATAATTCATATTGAATTTAATACTCTGAATACATTGATATACCCAATGGACTTCTCACATTTTCTCCCTATGTCTTTCTTCTTTATATTCAACTTATAGAATTCTTCAATATACACTATCACTGCATATACCTTTCTGCCTCATATTTTGTAGTATTGTGAAAAAATTCAACCGGGATATTGGCATGAATTTATCCCTGAGATTTTGTACCATTCTATCCCAACTCCTAATCTTAGACTTCTGAATTTTCTCTCCTTCTTTCATCTTCCAGTCTCCACCATAGTGTTGCATGTCCCTTCAACCTGGGAACAACATGCTTTAATTTATTCTCTCATCATGTATATCCTCATAATCAAAATATTTTTATAATGCATTTATCCACTCAAGCAATTCTTCAACATCCGTGACATCTTCATACATTGGAACGCTTATCTTTGCCTTTGTCCCCAGCTTGAAAACAACTCAGAAATATTTTCTCCTCTTCTTCTCCTTCCTATTCTCCTCTCTTGATTTTATTTCTCAACATCACTAACATATCCAACATATGGTTCTCTCCTTTATGTTTCTTCCATGGCATCTAACCTTACATGAAGTTGTCTCTTATGAGCCCTCCATAGCTATGTTATTACATCCTCTCCCTTCTGCACCAAGATTAACTCTCTTTGGTGTCTCCTCCCATGACATGGCTCTTAATATAACAACTTAAAGAGAGTTTTCCTTCTCTGATACCACTCTGGTTCACTCGAACTACCGGTCTATATTGTTACCAAAGTGGAGCCAAAATGACTCTCGGGATCTCACGCACCCATGATTTGTTTTCTTTCCACAGGTCTATTATCCCGACTATGTGAACCTTCAAGATCCGTGATGGTCCTTCCCCCGATAGAATTACGTACATGACCTCCACATAGAACCAAATGATTATCTAAAAAGAATTATTTGATTCTTTGGGAATTAGAAGCTCCAAAGGGTTCACCTAAACATAACACAATTTTTCCCGTAGTCTCTATCAGGCACATTCAATAATAAAATGGCTTGACCAATGGTTGTAGGTTTTACCCTATCCTTCCACTTCTCTAACTTCAATGGCCATAATTAATTCACCCAAAATCAGATGATTGGTGACGATTCTTTGTTCTCAAGGATCTACGAATTGCATTAGATCTAGAACTCCTAGATGAACATTCCACAAGGATGTAGGACATATCACCTCTAAAAAACAAATCAACTATTCTAAATGGATGAATCTCTGAAGTTCGAATGACCCAAAGATCAGACTACTCACACATGATCGTTGAATCTATGGTTAGGGATAGTTTGGCATGATTAACATCCTGCGATTATTATGGACGCAAAATAATTGGCTACGATCATTCGACCCTTACCAAAGGATTTTAGACAATCCTTGAGCTCTGCCTTGGAAATATTCGACGCTATCTCTTTTAAGCTTTGTCACTTTTGCGAAGTGATATCTGGTGTACACTTACACTCTACTCTTTTGATATTTTATTTTTTATAAAGTACATATTGCACACTCCTTGCGCTAACTCTCCTGAGCTTTGACTCTTAGAAATTTTTTCCTCTGCACACCTTGGGTGGGATTTCTATGCACTCTTTTTACTTACGTGAGAGGGAACAACTACTAAAATCCTTAACAAATTTCACAACTTCACACATAGAACAAACATATGCAAAAATTCAAAAGACATAGTTTCTATTAATTTTAATGGAAACCAAACAAGCTTACAGTCTCTTCTCCCTCAAGACTTGAGAGTATTTCTCTTCTCTTCTAAACATTTATCTTACAACATAGATTACAATGTTTTTTTTATGTATTCTTGGATTCTCGAGCCTTCTTCTCTAGATAATTATTTTTCTTTTACATCTCATTAAATGTATTCCTATCACTAAGTCTATCGCAATAAATGTACATTTACGAATTGATATTTGGGTAGATACTCAAATATATTTTCCTTCTACAACTATTAAAGGCAATTACAACCTTCCTGACATATATACAATGTTTCTAATCTCTTGATATGAGGAGATCTGTAATTACAACATGACTCAAAATAAATGTTGTGCCTTCCTGTGAATTCAAAATGGTTATTTACATGTTGAGAGGATACGTTGAGCCAGTCCATGACTTCTTATCAATTTTCTTTGGCGATACTCCTGCATCACTCCCCATTACCAAAACATCGAAGTTGTGTATAAAGTCCATTATAAGAAAATAAAAATGAATAAAAATATATAGAGGAGGGATTAATTGGAAAAATATACCCACCTTGTGTGTCACATATCATCATAGTACCAAATAAGGATGGGAATTGGAAAATTTTGTATCAACTATATATCTTTGAACAATATCATTCTCAAGAATTGGTACCCTCTACTCAGGATTGATGATTTGTTAGATTGGTTTCCATCAGCTAGTACTTCACCAAGTTGGATCTCAAATTGAGATACCACTAGGTACATGCCAAAGAAGAATATACTTGGAATACTACCTTCAAGACAAGTCAAGTTATATATAAATGGGTTGTCATTACTTTTGGTTGATGTAATCAACCAAATACATTTATGCAATTGGTGAATGATATATTTCATCCCTATCTAGATTCCTTCGTAACAATGTATTTGGATGACATATCGGGTTTATAGATATACCTAGGAATAACACATCTCACTTCTCATATAGGTGTTAGAGACTATAAAAAATTAGTTCTTGACAAACTTAACAAATGTGAACTCTCTCAGCATTCATTGGTGTATTTTGGGTAAATGATTTGTGGAGGGGAACTCAAAATAGATCCAATGAAGATGGAGGCCATCCTTAAACGACTAATTCCTACAAATGTCACTAGTGTTAGGAATTTTTTTTGGGTAGTTCAGTACTTGTGGAAGTTCATAGCATCCTTTTAAGTAGTAGATATTCCACTCCATTCCACAACAACCAATGGTAAGAGTTTCTAGTGGGGAAAGAATCAATAGTAATATTTTGATGAGTCAAAATGGAAGATCGCTCAAGCATTATTACTTGGATTTCCTAACTTGTAGAAGATTTTTGAATTGGAAATGGATGCACCTTGATATGGTATGATATTGATCTCAATGTAGGGAGGTATTTTGGTATGATATCATTATGGAATGTTTCATGGGGGATTGTTGAACACATTTGATAAGAAAATTTATTCCATGTTTCAAGTTGTTAATAAGTGGAAGCACTATTTGATGGGAAATGAAAACATTGTTCACACTAATAACCATCCACTACATTATTTGTAGGCCCAGAGTAATCTTCAACAAACCAAACATTATAAATGGATGGATTTTTTGCAACATTTTCATCTAGTTATCAAATATAACAAGGAAATTGCTACTAAGTTGGAATACATCATTTTAAGGCCACCTACATCCAAGATTACATATTTTGGAACTCTTGTGCACATGTATATTATTACCCATGATTCACATAAGGATGCATACATAGATAATGAGGACTTTAAAAAGGTGTTTCAACATCTACAGGGAAAAATTCATGTAGAATAAGGTGACAATAAGGCTAACTCTCATGTCCAGAATGGGTTCCTGTACAAGTTAGACAAGCTATGTGTCCCTAAAGATGAAATATTATAGGTTATTATATACACTCACACCTTCAAGGTTGTGTGGAATTTTGGTATTGGGAAGACAATTGCCAACTTAAAAAGGTGTGTGTGTTGGCTCAAAATCATAGATGATTTTAGGGGCTACATTTCGCAAAAGGGCTAATTTTCCATGGTTTTTCCCCAAAAAAGATTCGCCAATTTCCATTTTTTCTAAAAACAATTCGCCCAAATTCCATAGAATAAAATATTTTACCTTAAAAATAACCAAAATTTTATAGAAACTATATAAAATCCTTAGAAATTTGAATATTTTTACAAATCTATTGCCAAACATTTTACATTTTTCATATTATGGACTAGTAAGATTAACCCATGTTTCTACATTTTAATATAAATTTCCATCCTTGAAATTATCCTTGCTCAAAATGAAAGAAGATGTAGCTCGCTATATTATAAGATGTATATTTTTTTGTACCAACAATCTTAGTAATATAAAGAAAGGTTTATACCATACCTTAATTGTACCCACTTTACCCTAGGAAATATTTTCGAGTGGATTTTGTCAGTTGTTTTCTAACAACTAGGAAGGCACAAGACTATCTGTTTGTGGTATTTGAGAGGTTCAACAAGATATTTCTTCTTATGCATTGTAAACATATGATAAAAGGACAATAATTATAAAAAAAAAATCTTTGAATAAGTCTAGGTGCACTTTGGGATTCTAAGGAGCATCGTCTCAAATCGGGATACGGTATTTGTCAGTTCATTTTGGAATACACTTTAAGAAAATATGGAAAGCAATTTCAACGGATATATAACATTGCATTCACATATATATCGGTAGACATAAGTAGTCAATGGGACTTTAGCTCACCTTTTGGGGGATTACAATCAATATCATTTGAAGACCTAGGATGAAAATTTGATTTCTATATTGATATTCAAAATTATTGTAATACAACGATCCATACTTCTATCAGTAAGTCCCCTTTAGAAGCTTTCTTTGTGTATTTTCCACCTTCACCCTTGGATGTTGTATATGGAAAACAAGAAAGAGTGAGGAAATATGTCATAGGATAAGCATTGAAAGAAGATAAATTTGTTGAAAATAATGGGTATATCCATTTGCAAGTACAAGAGACATTGAATAATTCACAAGAAAGGTACAAATCCCAATATGATTAGCACAAAATTGAGAAAAAAAATCAAGGTAGGAGATTGAGTCTAGTTGTACTTTAATAGATAAAGGCTACAAGGTCCTCAAAAGAATATCAAGGGTCCTTGGTATGTTCCTTTTGGGGTATTTGAGATGATGGGTGACATTGAATACAGACTCAGTCTATTCCCATATGTTTTCATTTACTTAGTAGTTAATGAGAAAAATGTTAAACACTATGTGCCTTTCATGCTAGATCAAGAAAATAAGGAGCAAGTCATACCTACCATATATCACTTAGCAGCAAAATATTAGGTGGAGTTGGAAGAAGATATACTTTTGGATAATAATTCCATGATTACTAGAGTAGGGAGGCATGACGACAACTTCCAGGAAAGGAAAAATGGTACTTTGGGTAGAAGGTAGAGGAAACATTTCCTCACCTCATTTATTAAAAAAAAATTGGGACCATAAACCTTCCTAAATAAAGATGTATCATATATAATGGATTAATATATCATTTTTTACTGATCTTGGTATTTTGTGGGTCAATTTTGGTATTCTCTACTAAACCTACCAATAGAGTTATGGGGTCTAGGATAGGGATGCATGAACTCAATGGATCTATTATGGATTTACCTTTTTATTTATACACTGTATGAGAAATATCCTTTCACTTTCTGGAGGGATCCTTCATCAAATTTTCTAAGGAGGAGATGGGTCTATATATCTTTTCAGGGTCTTCATGCTCCTCTCTAGCATACTCCTCCTCCCTTTTACCTTGGACCAACCTTTTATGGAAATTTTATTGAAGGTGGTCATGTTCTTCTATATACAACATATAAATGAGATATTTATATATTCCATCCTATACATGTGGGGGTTAATTTATCCTACATTCTGTAACGTCCCTACTTGTTACGACGACAAAACTGATAACAGGTGCAATTTTTTTTTTTGTTTAAAGTGTGTGTCTGCGTGTAAAAATGGAAACCGACACACTCGACTCTACGTCGCCACCCGACGACTAACCATATGCAACCAAAATGATCACACAAGAAGACACCAGGAGCACCACCAGTGACTGCAACCGCTAAGGAAGGCGCAAGACAAGTGGACTCCGACAACGAACTCCCAAGTTTAACCTGATTTAAATGAACAACAACCCTCAAGCATTACTCCGAGTGCTTTGGCTGTACTTAATTACAGTACACTCCACCATATGTTTATCAATAACCATAGTTACACTAGATTGCAATAAGTTAACCATATCGTTACATTTTCTAATTACAGTAACACTGTAATCAATAACAAAGATCATGCAATTCATAGGACGTCAACACTAACAATTGTAATCTATTTATTTTGCAAGAAAAATACATGTACATATTCCAAAAACGGTATATGACCCTGATCTTACATTGAAATACATGGCACATACAATAATAATGAACTTACACCTCAAAGGTTATCCATGCTAACATGGCATTTTATAATGAACTAATCCTTCGTTTCAAGTTACAAGATCCTTACTAGGTTGTCAACCCTAACATTAAACTTATAACTCAACAGACCAAGATTCCGATCCATTAATTATCTCAACCCCGCAACGTTCATAACTCCTTGATTAACGCAACTTCAACATCTATTATCGTCGGCACTAAGGTAACATAACCTTAACTAAATGATCAAATGTGGGAGTTAAATAAGTAACATTAACATCCCCATCTAAATGTATGATTGATCTACATG
>SNQJ01S0258662.1:0-10636 GCA_010110895.2 Picea sitchensis | reverse complement strand
AAAAAAATTAAAAAAATATATTCAACATTGTTAAAAGAAGATAAGTATAAATTATTTAAAAATAGAAAACAAACTAAGAGACCCAATATTATATATTATTTCATTCTTCAACTTTTAATTTAATTAAGTTATAACGAAAACTAAAATATTAATCGACTTTATCATAAGTGTGGTGACAATTATTTTATGTGCCCGGTCATGACAATATACAATCTCATCTGCTATTTCATCCTCCAATATCAAGTGTCAAAGCAATTGTTTTCAATGTGTATACATAACCCCGTTAGCTCGGGTTTAGTTAACATATATAGTTATCCATAATCCACACATTGTATGTAGTTACAATACCTTATCAAAAGTTGTATTTAAAAAACATCAAATATGTCATTATTATAGAATTTGATCATTGTAGAAATTGCAATTAACTTGATTGATGAATTTTTAATGTAGAATCTAAATTTAATTTTGTTGTTTTAACATGATTATCTTTTAAATTTAATTTTGTTGTTTTCACAAGATTTTCTTTTAAATTTGATTTTTTTGTTTTTTCTTTGAAGTTAACTATTAAATTTTAATTTTAACTACCATTAAATAATTTCAAGTTTAAATTGAGTTTCAAGATTTAGTTTTTTTTTAACAAACTTGTTTAACTTATTCTTATCATATTATTTTTCTTAATAGTTATAATATATAAATGATAGCCTTAGAAAAATTTAGAACTTTTCCTAAAAATATAGGTGTGGTGAGTGTAAATCCCTTTGATGTATAGTGGATGAAGAACTATCATTAGCAATCATATAACATTAGGTTGATTACTTGGGGTAATATAGATAACCTAATTATTTAGATGTATACTCGATTAAGTGGAATGATAACAATAACATTGCAGTTAGTTATTATAATCAATAGTATTCATATGACTTCAGTAATAAAAACTAATTTGAAGACTTTGATTAGCAACGATGAGTAATCAAATTGTATTCCAATGGCAATAGTTGGCACAAAAAGTATTGGATGATGCATGTTGTGGATAATTATTGTAGCAATTTAATGCTTGATAAAGATGCATGTGGCTTGGTGATTATTTGATGAAATTGACCATTTCAAGGAGGAATCAATGAGACTACAATGAATTGGTGACCCCAACACCCATTTAATAACAATTATAAACAAAATTTAACGTCATTATAATTTTTTTTTCATACAAATTGCAAATGACGGATCTTTGTAATTCATGTTGAGAAAATACATGTCGACGAGGAATCAAGTCAGTTTCGTTTCTGCTACGAAGAAGTATAATTTCAGCGATGTAATGTTGTTGTCAGAAAAAATAAATGCACAAACCATCATCTTCTTGTCCATGTATTCTATAAATATCTTGCTAGGAGTTAGGATTACGAAGGTTGCATTCCAAAAACCTTGAAAAATTTAATGGCAGCCTTCTCTCTAATGAGACCAAATGATCTTGGTTTCCTATTCACTTAACCTTGAACTACACTACGGAGATAACGCTCATTGAACAAATAATTTGTATAAAGAACCATTGAAATAAGTTCTTTTGAAACATTTTATAGAATGACATAGTGATATTGAAACACTTTATAGAATGACAATGATACAGTCAGAATTATATTTTCGATAACACAATGATGAGATCAAAAGAATTTATATCTTAAAATCCAACCAAAGCAACAAAAAAAGAACAATTTAATTCAATAATAGAAATTGCTTTAATGTTTTGACCTATTATCTAATTGATCAAAACATTTGTAGCCCAACAATGCTCATCATTTTTTCTAGCTTTGCTAACACTTGTATCCCCTTCTTATCCTACAGGAGCAATGGACACTCTTCATCAGTAGTGTTATGATGACCACGTCTCTCTATTTAATTGGTTGGATAACTCTTGGCCTTTAGGTGTTGTGGCTCTCCTAAGAGCTCTTCCTTGGTACATTCCCATTATTTTTTGTCCATATCATGCATATACATTCTCTTGGTAAAATCATTGGGTATACCAAGTTTGGGGCGTATAAGAGTTTGGTTTTACATTAGTGTTAGGTCTCGACCATGTGTCTCTTCATTTTCTACCAAATGACACTTTTACACTCACATATGTCTTCATATGTAAGTCATTTCAGGGTTTTTCATATATGATGTGGGAATTCATATCTTTTAGATACAAAAATCTTCCACTTATAGCTTTAGCTTTTATAGTTGTAAACTTGCATACAATTATAAAATGGAGATTAATAAGGGGGCACTTCCGACCTTGTTTTTAGTGTCCCTACAAAATATTCTTTGTCATTTGATTAAATGAGAATTATAATTCACTAGGTAAAAAGTACACTTCCAAAAGAAAAGACTTTTTACCCTATTGATTCCATTAATGCAATTTAAAATCTCTAATTTTAAAAAGTAAATTTTTAATTCATGAACACAATCAAGTTTTACAATTTCATAACATATAAGGATACATTAAAAAAAACTATACATCTAGGTAAAGATAAATAGAAAAGAACCAATGATAAACTCATTAATCTACTCCTTAGTGAGTTATTGTATGCTTTAACTGATAGTTTAATAGATATCCCCCTTAAGTGATTAATCTATCTTTAATTGATAACCTCTTAAGTGATTAATCTATCAATTTTCCCTTAAGTGTTGAATCTATCAATTTTTTAGATTTATAACCAATCAAACATCAATCCTCACAACTCGTTCAAAAGGAGGACTAGAATATATGGACAATGTATTTGTGCATACCCAATATTGTCATCCAAATGAGAAAAAGAATATATAGACCATGTATTTGTGCATGCCCAATATTGCATGACAAACAAACACCGACACACTTGAAATCTTTTCTTGTGTTTTCACACAAAAAATATTGTATAAATTTGTACCAAATCCCCTAAAAAATGATATATATATATATATATATATAACTTAATCGATTAAAAAAATTAAATTATAGAATTTCAAAATTTTCTATTATATATATTATATAGACATTATATAGACATAAACATTGTTATAAGAAGTTGTCTAAACGATTGTTTGTTTGTGGAACAAAACTTCCTTCAACTTATTTCGGCATTTCCATTTCCATTTCCATTGGCCTAGTTGAAATTTCAAAATTGATAAGCTAGTTAAATTTGATGCTTTTGATAACCTCTATTTTTCCATTTTTACTAAGAGTATTGAGGATTTTATGAAATTATTAATCGTATTTGATTTGATATTATATGAAATTATTGATCCTAAAATTAATATTATATAAAATTATGAATGATATTTGACAGGAAAATTGAGACGAAAAATTTATTCGTCAAATTCCATCCCTGAATCTGAGCAAAACAATATACCAAAGAATTATTGTCTACATATTTGGAGTATACCAAATGAATATCCGTACACTGTATGCACCCGACAATTCAACTACTTCATTATACACAATCCAGCGCGTGTTTCCTGGTCTCTAGTGAAAAGGTCGGTGAGCTTTACAGAGTTTTCAAACCCATGGAAACATACCTGAAATTCTTACAAAATATTGACCTCGCACTCCTTTCACACCCCATTGAAGATTTGAAGTCGCTTCGGTTAGGTGCTAGTCCAGTTTCATGAACGAAATTTGAGCCTTTATGTTGCCTTTAAATTCATCCCACATCGGCCCGCAGTCATACAAATTAACCTTCACGCCAGTCAACTTTCCTTCACTCGGTCTTTTCTTTAAAAGAAGACTCAACCCTTCCATAACTAATCTAAAAAGCAGGAGATACAAAGGACACACTTGTCTTAATCCACGACCATTTTGGAAGAAGGGAGTGATCTTACTATTTATAAGAACAACAAAATACAGAGTATAAACACAACTCAGAATCTAGTTTGTAACCTGTAAGCTGAAACCTGTTGTATTAGAATCAATCTTAAATAGTCCCAATTTATACAATCATAAGCCTTCTTTAGATCTAGTTTTAAGATTAAGGCCTTCAAATTATTCGACTTAATGCTATGTAGGGTTTCCTTTGTTATACCAATAACATCTTGAATTTGTCTTCCTTTTAGGAAACCCAACATCTCTTCTGACAAGGATTTGGATAGTAAAGGTTTAATCCTATTGGGAATAATCTTAACGATAATTTTGTAACACAAGTTGCATAAAGAGATCAGTCTAAAGTGATCGAAAGTAGTAGGATTATTGAATTTTGGAATGAGCACTAGAAAATTCGAGTTTAACTCTCTTACCACTTTCCCTCTGAGTCTTGAGTCCTCAACCACCTCCACCAGATCACCCCCTATCAAGTCAAAGAAGTGTATAAAGAACTCCACCATCCACCCATCCGAACCCAAACTTTTATCTTTTGCAAAGAGTTTGAGAACCTCCCATAATTCCTCCTTAGTACAGGGTCTTTCAAGTTGTAATGTGTCTTCCTCATTGACCAGACGCGGGAAGAGGTTGGTTGACAGAACCTGGTCACTTATATTTATTGGTCCCTTCGCCTTGAATTTTTTTTTGTAAAATCTAGTGGCCTCTGTTTTTAGTGCCTCTTGTCCAAAATGGACATTTCCTTCATCATCTCTAACCTCCCATATATGTTTGCAGTTCCTTTTAAAATTTGCGAACTAATGAAAATATTTTGAATTTTTATCTCCACTTTTTAGCCAAAGAGGTCTACTTTGTTGCCTCCGGTGTTCTTATTCTTCCACCAATAGATTGTTATGTTCTTCCTCTAACTGTTTTAAATGTCTTTCCTTTGCCAAAAATTTTAAACCTCCAGAAAAACCCCGAAGCGAGTCTTTGATGTCTTCCTCCAAATGTGCTAACATAGACAACTTCCTCAAATTTTGTTGCTTTGCCCATAATTTAATTTGGCATTTTAGGGCTTTCAACTTCACCACTAATCTTCTCCGAACCTCAGACTCTTGCAGAAACCTCTGATCCCGCTAAACATTATTTAAAATTTGAGCAAATTCGGCTTCTCTTAACCACACAGAGTTTAGTTTGAAAGGATAAGATTTGAACAGTAAGTGTTTTCCAATTGTAAAATAATCGGAGCATGATCCGAAAGGAAAGGATATGCCACCCAAGACCTATAGCTTCCCAAGTTGTTAACGATGTCTTCAAACAAAAAAACCCGATCCAATCTTTTTGCTATATAATCTTCTCCCTTCTTCCATTTTACCATGTTGGGACTAGTTTATCCGACAATATGTCTACAAGCCTGTTACTCTAAAAAAGATATTTAAGATATCCAGCTAGAGTATCTACCTGTGCTGAGTCTTCTCATATCTCTCCAACATTAAAAGTAAAATTGAAATCAACTGCTATAATCAGATTTTTTTTTAGAGCAAGCTCTGCTCAACCATCTTGTCCCAAAAAATTCTTCTATCAGTGCAAGGAACATACATATTAATAAGCGAGAGCTCCCTTTTGTTTTCCAAACAGTGACCTATCAACAAGATCCCACCACAGCTTAAATAAGGAACTAGATCGAATTTATTCAGGTCCCAAGTAACCAATAAACCCCCCGACTTTCCAACTGAGCTGACAACGCTAGTGAACCAAGCAGGACATAAGATGTTCATAAAGTATCTTGCCTTAGAATAATCGACCAAAGTTTCTTGTAAAAAAAAGGATATTATGATGAGTCCTATCTAACAACCTATGCAAGGAAGTTGTTTTAAGGGGGGGGGCACCCCTCTGATATTTAGGGAGAGCACTAACATGGTTTTTCCCTTGCAAGGGATTTCATGCCTCTAAGTGCCCGTGCATATAACTTATGGTTCCACGTATTGTCCAACTACAAACACTACTATCATGTAACTTTGATTCCTTCAACAAAAATAATATCACTTATGTAACTTTTAATATTGTTTCTAAATCAATGAGCGAAACATAAGTGAGTGCATTAACCCACTTCATCATGTGAACTAGGTTATTATATTTGCAATTGGATTACCAATGTCTATATGATTATTCTTAAAATTTCAATGTATTCAAAGTTCTTGTACACCTTTCAAACTACATAATAGTTGTATTTTTGAAATCATATAGTTGTGCATTTGTTAATACTACTAGTTTCTAATTTAATTGAATTTAAATTCAAATATTATAAAATAATAATAATAATAATCTATTTATAAAATTAACATAAAGTCGGATATTAAATTGATATATAAAACTCTCTTATTTATAAGACAACGTATCATGTTCATATAAAAATTTGATTACTAAATATTAATATGCTAGAAACAAAAAGTATAATTATTAAAATTAAATTTAACTATAATGTAAAGAATGAAGTTTATTAAATTAAGTTATAAAGAATTAATGTTACGTTTTCGATGGAATGAGGTAGATTATGGAAATGAGATTTATGTATAGGGAGTTTGTGTTAGAAACAATTAAGTGGAAAAAAACGTCAAAGAATCTTCAAAAGAGAGAAAAAACAACAAACTTAAATAAATAACCATACAGTATTAAAACTTGAACAATGATTAGTACATTTTAATCTCTATTACAAATAAATACAAAGTAGAGAGTAGATGGTGGTACAAAGCAATATGGAAGGTAAATGTTTCAAGCAAAATCATTTTCTTTATGTGGTTATGTTTGATGGAGAGTATATTTAAAGGGGTTAACTTCTAGCGTAGGGAAGGCATCGGGCCTACAACTTGTAGTCTTTGTTTCAACGATGAAAACACAACAGAGCACCTCTTTTCTCAGTGTTCTGTTTCAAAGTTTATATGAAAAGAGATCCTATCACTCTGTTTGATCCACGATGAATGGGGAGATCAGGGTTTAGAAGAAAATATGTTGAATTGGTTTATCAAATTTCCAAAGAAGAGACATATTTCTTTTCTTGTGTACCGGGGAATCTGGAAATATCGAAATAAGTTGTTGTTCGATAACTGGACTAGACAAGATACAACCATAGTTAATAAAAAAATTCACACTATACACGAAGCACATTATGAGGAAGAGCTTGACAAGCTAGATTATATTTTAAGTCCTCTCTATTTTGATGATTTTCCCATTGGGTTCTTCAATGGCGCAACCTCTAGAATTAGATGCAAAGTTGGCTTATTTATTAAATTAAATAGCAACCACTTTTACACAGCTTTGTTTTTGCTGGAGGAGGTGGTACAAATATGAAAGATGAACTTCAAGGTTTATGAGGACTGTTATATCTTGCATCCAAGTTATCTTTGAATAATTTGATGGTGGCGAGGGACTTTAAATCTACCATTGACTGGATAAAAGGCGTCTCAATATTGCACTGTTTATATCTACGACCATTGCAAGAGAGGATCAGGCAACTACAATAACATTTTGAAAAGCTCAACTTTATTCATGTTCACATAGTATTCAACAATGTAGCCGACCGAATCTCTATGCTTTAGTTGCATAATATTTTTTTGTCCTAAACATAGTTTGTTTATGAATATTAGGATGAAATCATTGTATTAAGTGGATATTGAAGCCCTTTATTTGTTTGTTTTAGTCTTGATATGTACTCTTTATTGTTTTACTAATTTATAATAAAACGTTGTGAGCATTATTTATTAGCTTATCTACTTTGTAAAAAATGGGGTCTTTAAAATGGGGTCTTTAATATAGTTCTTTCATGGTAGACAATCAAGTGTAAAATAGTTCTTGAACTTAAAAAAAAATGATTACATCTTGAATTAAAATTGAAATTCCATAATAATTTAGGTAGAAATTCCGTTAACATATTCAAATATTCCATTAACAGAGAATTGGAATAAGTTCAATTCTAATGCATTGAACAACACGAGATATTATTTACTGGTTCATACTAAAAATAGAGGTGTGTAATATAGAAATTCAAAAACAACAAAAGGTTGTGCATGGATAAAAAATATAAATCTTTCATTTAGTTACAACTACAGTCACTATATTGAGAAGTATTCAATTCTAAGAAAAATCATATATAGCCATATATCTGTTTTTATACTCTATAATCTTATATATATTCTATTTGGCAAGCTATCCACCACTTAGGTTCATAGAATTCTTTTCCGTATCAAATCCATATTTAATCCCGCCATGAACACTGTATGAAATTATCGGGATGGCATAATTCCTTTATGGATTCCATAAAGGAGCAAAAACAAAAATAAAAAACACCATAAAACCACCATACAAATAAGTTATGCTAAGGATTTCTTTGACAAATATGTAATAGCTTGGAATCCCTAAAGTGACCATACTACAAATCTACACATGCACCGATGCATTGAGGATGACCCTTGTTTAAAATATACAACAACCCTCCTTACTTCACATCCATTTAAGGACTACACAGAGCTCCTCAATCGAGTACAACGCCATATAAAGTGCACAGAGACGACATGTCTCTGTATGAAAGCCTCCAAACTCCAATGCAGATATAATTGCCCATGGACCTTACAGTTTAATTCTTCTCTCTTCATTGATGCTTCTGGTAAAAAAAATATGAACCTGCCAGGAATGATGATTGTCTAAACATCGATAACCATGACATACTAACAACATGGCAAGAAAATATGGATCGTCAACCTATCCTCTCCCGTCATGCAATTATGAACTATATTTCCAAATATGCTTCTAAAGAAGAGAGTCGGTCAGAGAGATATCATCATATGTTGATTAGAATCACAGATACATTGAGTCCAACATATCCTGCTTCATTTTCCTATAGGAGTTTGCACACAGAATATATAGTCGACAAAGATATAGGCGCCCGGGAAACCTGTCATATGCTACAAAACTCCCCCTTATCACATGTAGTCATCTTTTCATGAAACTATTTATGCTGGTCACCATATCTTTCATCAAGTCTCCAAAGATACATCTGATTGTTTATCTGGATCTACCTTCATTGATGCCTATATCAATTGACCTCCTTTCCTTAAGCCCCTCCCTCTCATTGAAATTGCAAAATATTGGTCATATAGTCGCCATCAAAAAACTAACCCTTGGCGACGAAGGAGCTCTCCAGTAATTGTCCTTATCTGGTCGGGCTTCACAATCATTATGACACTAGATTCCAAATCCTTTGAAGAATTTTGTTGGAGTGAGTTTATACTATACAAACCATTCAGTAACTTTGCAACTGACATAGGCCTCTCAAGCGATATTGTCATACACAATTCGCAGAACATAAAAGGAACCTACCATTCATGGCATGTAGACCGTTCCCTTGCAAATGTTGAAGAAACACCATTAGATGAAGCTGAAGAAAATGATACAAATATGCATCCTGACATGGAGATAAATGAGTGGGAATTATTATCAAGATTGATCCCTACTGCCAATATAGACTTCAACGAGCTTGACATTCTTGGGCATCGTGACTTTGACACCAAATATTGTTGGAACATCCAAGACATTCCAAAAGCAGTTCTTACTTATGCAACACAGTTCATTGAAAACAATCGGCCTTGTATGGATGTGCTACAAAGGCACGAAGCTATCAAGCTAGGGGCTAATACATTGTCACCCAAACAATATCAGGCATTCAATATAGTATTACAACATTAACAACAAAAAGAAAAAAAATCACCCCTAATGATGATCATCCAAGGAACTGTTGGCACTAGAAAATCTTATCTGATCAATTTCATTAAAGCTTCTTTGAATGGACAATTAATATGGACATAGTCCAATTCTACTTCTTGCTCCCACTGGAGTTCCAGCTTTCAACATAAAAGAAACCATTATACATTCAACACTTAAGATTCCAATAAAAAATTTCCAACCTTTGCAAACACAAACATTGGCAGTGTTCCAGGAAGTGATGAAACATATCTAGAATGTCCTCATTGATGAAATGATCTTCATCGGGCCTAAAATATTTGTGCAGATTGAAGCCCGTCTACGTGAAGCCTTTCCATAAACCAACAATTTTCCATTCGGTCATTGCTCTATAATTCTTGTTGGTGATCTAGGACAACTCCCGCCTGTTATGGATAAACCTTTGTATACATGTGCAACACCAGGCAGGGATTTGTGGAACTCCTTCACCACTGTTGTAACCTTGCAAACAAGCTTCCGCCAACAAGGGAAGGATATACAACAAGTCCAATTTCATCGCCTATTGACAAACATCCGCAATGCAACTCCACTACAAGAACATTGGGAGATCCTTCAATCCCGTACAAATACATACTTGTCTAAAACGGAATGCAAAGAGTTAGATGTGGCCATACACCTATTTTCAACAAATAATTTGGTGTACCAACATAATAAAAAAATGATTCAATCCTTGAATAGGCCAATAGCACGCTGCATCGTAGAACGCCTTGGCTCTTCAATCTCCAAGGAAGATGATGACCATCAATTAGAACAACAAATCTTGGTATGCATTGGCCAACGTGTTATGTTGACCTGCAATTTGTGGATCCAAACATGATTGGTTAATGGAGCACTAGGCTTCGTCACTCAAATTGCCTACACAGAAGGAGTCAACCCTCCAAACTTGCCAGCATATGTCGTTGTGGAGTTTGACACATATCTCGGTCCACCATGGGACGATGTCAACCCCAACAAAATACCAATCCCACCCATTAAACGTGGAAATAAAAAACAAATCCCACTCAAAATGGCACGGGTTTTGACTATACATAAATT
>SNQJ01S0258659.1:0-12374 GCA_010110895.2 Picea sitchensis | reverse complement strand
ATAATTTCTTACAAATATTTTCATTATATTTATTCAAAATATCACTATAAAACTAAGACTAAACTACAGGTAAATATTATTTCAAAAATTAGTTAAGTAAAAAAACTTAATAATACTCACTTTATAGTTGTGGATATGAAAATCTTTTAATACATGTATGTTTTCCTTTAAGCCCAAACTAAACATGAAAGTATAATAAATCAATACCCTATCCACTACAAGTATTTGTTCCTGTAGTTGATATCAACCAACTATATCATTGTTTTTTATTGTATTTTCATTTTAGAAGAGTAGTACTATTTTGTTTTTTCCAATAAAAAAAGAATAATGCTTCAAATTTACAAACATGTTTAAAGTTTATATGTGTAAAGTTTAACTTTAAAAAGATGTTAAAATTGTATATATGTATTTTCAATTTTGTTTCTCATTGTCTAATGGAATATTTAGGGATATTAAAGTTTGAGTATTGTGTTAAGGTGGGGTAAGTAGCCGAATTGGTAAGTCGCTCTTGTAAGGACGGTGTGACTAGTGTTCGAGTCTCTCGAAGGCATTTCTCACTCGTTCGAATGGGAGTGTTGATTCGGTGATTGGGCATGTTAATTTGCATTGCATTGTAGGAGCATTTAATTGGGATATGAACCCCCATCTTTTAAGGTGGGGTAGAAGTAAGCCGAGTGGTATCTTGTAAGGCCGGTGTGACCCGGTGTTGGCGGAGTCTGAAGGCGTTTCTCGCCGCTCGAATGGGAGTGTTGATTCGGTGGTTGGGCATGTTAAGTTGCATTGAATTGTAGGAGCATTTAGCCGGGATATGAACCCCCATCTTTCCGGATGGGGTGCCTCTGTGACAGGCTTAGCACTAAACCATGGCATAAATGTCGTTGGTGCTTCACCCACAAGAAGCACACGTACTTGATGAATTTGGAAGGACATAAGCGTGACTATACGGCCGGAGGGACACCTCCTAGCCAGAATCACTCTAAATCTGGCCCTTTTCGGCCTTCTTGAGAGAGGACTTCCCAATGGGGTCGGTGATTTGACCTCACGGTAATTTCTTTCCCATGTGCTGGGCCGGTAGGGTATGCTCCTTCTTGACTCTCATCTTAGCATGGGCCTCCAGTGCGATCACGCACCCCTCTGGAATCTGGCTCTCCTCCATTTCGTTGAATTTTGGTAGGGGAAATTCGGCATTTTGGCTTTTTTATGTGCCGTTGGTCGATGCACTCTTGCTCCAAGCTCTCTTCTTTTGGAAACCACAGGTACAGCCAGGAAAGCGTCCTTCTAGTCTAGCTTATTCACCTACAAAACACCCAACCCTCGTACAATCCCACATCTTTTCCACAGAACTATGAAAACGAGAATTAAGAGGCGGGGCCTACGCCGATGCTTCGGCACGAGGTACACCACAAAGTAGCGGCAAAAGAAAGAAAAGTTGGAGCGTGCTCTGGCAATGGCGACCTCCATTCTCCGGAAAGGCTTTCGAGAGAGGGTAGGCATGACTCTCCATCATTACAAAAGGCCGAGAATTTGGTTGCGGCGTATAATAAAGCAATTAGGCCCGAGGAGAAGGCGGAAGGATGGAGTAGAGGGGCAGCGTTCCACGATGCGATGGAAGGAAGATCCATTCATGGAGGGACACAGCCGACTATCAGAGACTACCGGGCCATGGAAGTGACTCACCCGGGATGAAGCGGCCCCAAATTTCGCTCTGGTGATGATATCCCGGTACGCATTGTTGAAATTTCCCTGGCCAGGGTGATTACAGCCCGCCATCCATGATATCACGAGGAAACCCGGGTGATGAATGAGGGACAACAATGTCATTTCGGCGAGGGAAGGATGATAGGGATGGTGTAGGCGGATGGGCTTGGCCTTTCGAATTGGAGCGACCATGGAATTGAGGGATGAATCCCTCAACGGCGTGGGTGATGGTTTGCATGGCTCTCTCTCCTCCGTGCATCTAGCTCGTCATTGAACTCGGAGCCACTTAAAAGCGGAAGCTTACAGACATAGAGCCCTTCTCATACGTTGCCAGTATGGACATGCTCCTTAGTCGCGATATTCAATGTTCCGACTAGGAGTGAAGGTGCCCTCTGGGCATTTCCATCACGGATGGGTCCAAGTGGCGATCAAGCAAAGGCTGACGAGGTCTGCCGAGGAGTATCTAGATGCTTTATAACGGTTCTTGGTTTATCGTATTTGCGACATGCCAGCCCGAGGCTATAGCCATGTCTGGTTTCCCTCCAGGCGGAGACTGAGGTCTTCACTTTGTCTCTGTTTTTATCAATACTCTTTATTTACATGCTCTCCATATCACTGGTTTCCGTGTCGGCATCATTTTGGTGCGACTTCGGACCTATTTCCTTTATATTTTGTCCAAGAGGTTTCGCCGATAATTTTAATATGGCGAGGTTCCCTTTTTTTACTTAAAAAGTTTAGTATTGTGGTAAATATATTCCTTATAATTATTAACTCAATTAAATTAGTCATTTTAATATTGTAGTTGTTGCAATGGGAAGCGATTGAAATCTCTATTGACCTTCAATGTAATTGAAATAAGATTTTAAATGTGTCAATATCTCTATACATTGTAAATCCCCAGAAATTGTCGGTATCTCTCTATACATTGTGATCTAAAGAAAGGGTATCAAACATGATTTAAAAATATTTTTTATATTTTTTTTTTTTAATACAGCAGTATTGAGGGCTCCCAAATTCCGTTTCGCTGGTGGGGGGAATCTTTCACCGGAAACTAGTGCAGCTTATAGATTTACATACTCTTGTGTATTGTATTGTAAAAGGAATTTAAACATAAAAAAAAAAAAAATTCAAACAAATAGAATGGTAAAGATAAGAATTGAAATAAAATTTACATGTTGAAGTGCGATTTTAGTTTTATAAAATGAAATTATCAATTTTTTAATATTAAATTTAATTATTTTACACATTTTAAAAGTTTTAAATATACTTAATTTTTTTAATTGATAATGGTATGAGTTCACTAAGGATGGAATTAGGTCATCCAAGGCCGAAAGTAAAATTACTTGGAATTATTTTGGGTTTTATTTCTTTGCTAGAAAAGTATTAAGATAAATGTTTCAGGATCCGCCCTTAGTTTTGTTGGGTTAAGAGGTTTCGAAGGTTGGTAGTGTGACACATATTTTTAAAATTAGATCTAATATGTGTATAGCAGGCATTCCTAAGAAAATGCTTTTTCATCTCAAACCTTGGTGGTGTCTCGGGTGACGAGCCTCTTTCATCTCATGACATTTTGGGAATTGACCAACATCCATTTTCACTTTATAGAGTTCATGAGAATTTGTTCTTAATTTAATAATATTTTGTAAAGAAGCCAGAGAGATAATTTTGATATTGTTTTCATTTCCATCTAACTTTTGATAGTATGCTCACCATTTTTTTTTTCTCTTAAATTTGATGTAATAATATTTTTTAATATTATTCCTTATCCTGAAAACACTCATCTCTTTTACTTTATTTTCAATGGTTTAGTTAGACTAGACATCCATATTTTAATCTCCATTTAAAATGAGATGGTTTTTGACTAGAACTTGAAGCAATTTTGTGAAACCTATTGTCTTCCATGTTTTTTAACCTATTCTTATACATTATACATAATTGTATCACATTTTATCAGTACACTTTTAATTTTTATTTTTGTTTTTCAAATTTTTTTTTTTTTTTTTTTTTTTTTTTTTTTTTTTTTTTTTTTTTTTTTTTTTTTTTTTTTTTAATGTGTTTTATATTTTATAATCTTAAAATTAAAGGCACTAGACCCTATCCTATTAACGAATCAAAGGAGTTAGGTTGTATAATGATGTCAGGTCTTGGGAATAAAAGTTGATACCACATAATATGGAGTGATATTAAAACATTACATGAGCTACCAAGATATTACTTATGGGAGATGAAAGTTTAACCCTGACATGAAGATCAAAAAAAGGATCTATGTTTTGACTAGGGTAAAAGAAGATAGTGTGCTAAAATAAGAATGATTGCCAGGGGAATTGCATGGTGAAGCTGGGCCTTGGACAATCCCAAAACACTTTCTCCTAGATGCGCCTAAGGTACTGGTGTACAAGGTTAGATCCCAATTTTTTAAATGTTGTGCACAATACCTACCTTCCTAACCTTCTTAATCATCAAAACTCTAGTAATCTTGAGAGGAACATCATAATGTCTTTCAAACATCAAAATAACATTTTAAAGAAATCAAAATAATCTCTGCCCAAGATTGAATAAATCATTTAATTTAACAATATATATATAAATGAGTAAAAGCAGCACAGTATACATGTGTGTAATATAATATTTAATATACTTGATTTTAAAATTAATTTATCGTTATTATTATACACACTCCATGCTCTAACCACATTTTTATATGAACAAGTTTCATGGTAACATAAAATGTAACACTTTCTTTTTTTTATAATAGTTGTGTATGTTTGTTTGTTCACTCGATAGTTGTTTGTCTGTTTTTCTCTGTTTGTATTAACCTATTGTAAAAGTAATTTTTTTTTCCCCTTAATGTTTCATAAGGTGGTGTAAAGTTGGTTGCCCTAGTTGATGTTTATTTTTATTTTAAAAAAAAAAAAAAAAAAAAAAAAAAAAAATTGTTTATAAAAAAATATATATATATATATATATATATATATATATATATATATATATTTATATATATATATTTATATATATATTATATATATTTATAAATATAATAATATTAATATTTAATATATATGTTTTAAAATTACTCACATATGTATATATAAATACTCGCCATATATATATAAATACTCACCAATACTCTAACCACATTTTTTTATTATGTATTATTTATAATTTACCTTAACATTTTTATATGCACAAGTTTATAATTTATAGAATTATAATAATTGTGCACAAATTTATAATTATAATAATATTAATATTTAAATATGTAATTTAAAAATTGCGTATATATGTCTCATGCTCACCATGCTCTAACCACATTTTTATATGCACAAGTTTCATGGTAACATAAAATAACACTTTTTTTTCATAATAGTGGTGTATGTTTGTTTGTTCACTCGATAGTTGGTACATCTTTGTTTTCCCTGTTTGTATTGTTTCCTATCATTAGAAAATGTTTTTTTTTCAAATGCTTTTCACTTAATGGTTGGTGTAAAGGTGGTTGCCTTACTTGGTGTTTATTTATTTATTTTGAAAGTACAATGTTTCACTTTAAAGTTGTTTATAAAAAAAAAAAAAAAAAAAAAAAAAAAAAATTGAAAAATATTTTTTTTAAATTTTATATTTTTATATAAAATAAATAATATATTATTAATAATTATTTAATTTAGATGTACTATGATATAAGCGACTCTTATTTGGTTTCTTTGTGAGCCCTCGCGATGATTCTCGGGATGATACCCCTCACCCTACCCTCATACTTAACACACACTCATTCCCTTCTGGCATGCGAGCATCCTCACTAATCCTTTACATCTATTCTCCTATATGTGCCATGAAAATCCAACATCCTCAACATTTAGTGTTAGTAATGGTGTTGTGTGACACCATTACTCCTCCATCATTTCTCCTTCATGCTTCTTACTGCCTCTGGCAATGTTATAACCTCCCCTGTTATCATTGGTCACATCTATTGTTGATCTCGTCTTCCCCTCTATCCTTGGTCTTGTCTCTAGTCTTGTTTCACCCTGCTTCCTTGAGCTCATTCTGTCTTTGGTCCCATCTCACCTCCCTTTAGTCTTTTACCACCCTACCCTTCTCTGCGCTCACATTGTATTTATGTTCCCATCTCATGACTTCTATGAATCATTGTTATTAAAACCGGCCCGGTCAGGCAAAATGTCGTCCTACTAGTAGGCTATGCGAGCAAAAAGCGATTAGGACCATGACCTAAGAACCGTTTTGGCAGCTTTTTATGCGCCGAACCAACCGGGGTTCCAATTGGTTCCCTACAGCATGGGTAAATTTCATTACAACACCCAGCTGAAATGCACTTGAGGCGGTTGCAAATTTTTTTAGGAAAAAAACAAATTTCTACCAATTTATATACATTGTGTAGAGTTTAGAAACTAGAAGCTTTGTTTTCAATTTAGAGCATCAAGCTCCTCAAAAAAAAATGATCAAAACATGGTCTTAAAATGAACAAGTAGTTTCAAAACCAATTTTGCAATGATTGAATTACCGACTAGTTTGTGATTAAGTTTTTATTCCGACATGCACTCTATTTACCTTGATATGTGCATGTGATCAACATAGATGGAGGTATGAATAGCATACAATACTATGCCTCCAGTCCATTAAATATGGTGACCTCATTACACACATGTAGGTTCACCTACAAGGCAGTAGTGGAACACAATTGTTCACCAAATTAACTAGGACTTCCTAATTATTTCTTTGTAATGCACTCATGGCTTAACTCATGGCCCACACAACGAAATGAATACATTGTCACACAATAATAACAATTCTTGCATCAACAAGATGTATAAGAAACTAAGAGAAAATGGAGCTACAAACAAAATATCCCTACGAAGTAACCAACTTAATGTTGGCCTCTTTGCAGTGAATGGAGCGCAAATTTGTAGAGGCAACTTGTGATGAATCTTAAACTTCATTTCCATCTAGAGTTAACTATAAAATCAATCCAGAAATATAACAAAATTGCGGTGTTGCCGGTGCTGTGCAGTTATATGCACTCTTGCTTGATATATAAATGAGAAACTTTGCATATTTGTGTATAAATGGTTTTGGATTCATATTAAGCGTGAATAAATAATTTTTTTTAAAATTTGAATATTTCATGTAGTTTTGGTGCGACCATTTTTTTCCGGTCCAGTCTGGTTTCACATTTTTTGGGGTCGACCGGTCTAGTCTGGTTTCCAATTTTGATAACATTGTTGTGAATAATCTCATCCCTCCAATGTCACGTGGTGGCTAGCGCTAGCGTGTCCGCGGTCACTGGGGTGGTGCGGTGAATCGCCAAACATGAGTTGTTGTTGCTCAAGCAGTAGAGACTTATGAAATGCATACTCTACCTGAAGTCCAGGCCGAATTGGACCAGGAAGAAGCTGATGCCCACGTTCTTCGGCACTTTATTGACGGTGAGGTAGTATATGATGAAATCGGTTCCTGGCATTCGAACCTCGACACCTATAGAGCCCTAGCCAACTTTTACTCTAAGACTATTGACATTTACTGGATCATCAAAACACTTATGGGGAAAGAGCCCTAGCCAACTTTTACTCTAAGACTATTGACATTTGTTGGATCATCAAAACACTTATGGGGAAAGTGCTTGTAGAACGAAATGAAGCCCACAATGAGATTCTCCTTCAACTCCATGAGGTGCAACAACAATTGTGAAACATGGAAAGAAAGTTGGAAAAGCAAACTTGTCAGGACGTTGAGATTGCAAGAACGAGCCAGAAGCACATGTGTGCAATGGAGTCACATCCAGGAGCTTCCTCCGGTCTTCCTCTCTAATTTCTTGTGCTTTTCTGTATCTTTTTTTGTTTTTACAGTTATGGAGGATGAGAGACCTCGGCCCCACCTCTCAATAGCTCTCATAATGATCATAGATATAATTATAGCTCTAAATATGCTAGTTTCACGAACATCGTGATATGTAAACAATGTCCTTTATTGTTTTTTGTGAATTTAAAGTGCCATGAACAATATAAATTGTTATTATGTGACTTATCTTTTCCCAAGTGGAAAACCAATCACAACTTTGTATAATTTTTCTTACATCTTTTCCAATGATTAAAAGCCCACAATATATATATATATATATATATATATATATAAATATATAAAGTAAGACTTTAATTTCAAGTTGAGGTCCTCATAAGTCAATGGTAAATCCTAAACTTTCTTATCTTTAAATAAATAATATGGATTCTATTTAGGTATTCCATTTACTAAAATTGTAAATGTAAAGATTTATTATTTCGATTTTATATATATATATATATATATATATATATATATATATATATATATATATTACATTTGGATAGAAATTTCAGACATTAATGCTAAGATGTATATAGCAATTTTTATTTTTCACCTAGTAATTCTACTTTTTATAGGAAAAATAATCTAAATAAAATTGTCCCTATAATAATTTAAGAACAAGATATTTATAATTTGAAAATGAAGGTAATATACTCCTCTGTTGGGAACTTTAATGCTAGGTACACTAGATAAACAAGCTACTCTTTTAGGTGGTGACTCCAACCATAATCCTTTATGGCTAGGTAAGGACCTTGATGTTTTATCTAATAGCTACAAAGGAAGGCTATGAGACCTAATTGAGAATTTGTTTGATGCTGAGTTAGGACAAATACTTGGAATCTCAAGACCTAATAATTTTACAATGGAGTAATGAAGTGGCCAAACTCCAACCAAATGACATGTATTCATGGGCTAGCTAGTAGTGTTGTAGATGATGTGATGTCGGTAGTATTTCCAACCAATAGCAACTTTTGACCTCTTAAATGACCATGGGCGACTTTGATCATAAACCTTCAACCCTAACTCTAAAATTTTTCCATGCATGGGAGCACCATTCAAGAGAATTCTGATAATCAAAGGAATTTGCACTTTGACAAAAAGTAAAGTTGACATTTTCTTAAAGGATTTAAATAGTAAATTAAACCTCTCCTAACTTATAAAGGACAACATTGAAGAACTCTATCGCAATTTTACAACTACCCTTTCCACTTCTATTAGCAAGGTTATCTTCGAGGTGACCTATAAAAGGAATAATAGAACAACCAACCATGGTTTGATAAATAATGTAAAATTGCTAGGAAGCCATTAAGGATGCTTCTCGAACCCTTAAAACTCGATAAGATCAATACATTACAAAGCCTAATTAAAAGGAAAAAAAAGATACTATATCAATAAAGAGGCAAGAGCAACTTTCACAACTATACAAGTTGGATCTGAAGTTCACGGAGCCAAGTGTAAGCATAATACTAAAAATAATAGGATTCCCTTAGCAGTTTGGAACACTACGAATCTTTACAAGTTCCTAATTCCATGGACACCATTCCTGGCAATCCCTAAGAGGTTTTTTTTTTTAGATGACATAGAGTTTGAGATTAAGTGGCTATAAATGGGAAAGCTAAGGACATTGAAGGCTACCGGTGTTTTAAATCAGGAGGGATGACCAATCCTTATCCCTCACATACACAAGATCTTGATTTAGCAGTCGAGAAGGGCTTCCCTAAACCCTGCATGCACTAAAAGCCTCATTGTTCCTATTTTTAAAAATGGGGAAACATTCCCTCTAATTATAGGACCATTCTGATTAGCCAAATTTTAACCAAAAGAAGCTTTGTGGGATTATTTTTTGGAAAAGTAGTAAGATTAGCATTTGGCTAGAAGTCACGGTAAAAGAGCTAAAGGTGGGTCAGGGTTTAGGAGATATCATTCAATACTGGACCATCTGCATGCATTTTAGGATCATTGCGAGGAGAATTTACATGACACTAAAACCAATCCTTTTGTTGTTTTGTTGACTTTAGAAAATCTTTGACATGGTTCCTAGGGAAAGAAGCAGGAATAGGTTGGAAGGGATAAAAGTGCCTCTCGAGTTGAGGGATATTTACCCAATAAGGATGTATGAGAACATTGTTAAGTTTAAACTTTGAGGGTTGGTGAAAAGAAATTAATTACAATGTGGGGAGTCAAACAAGGTTGTCCCTTGTCCCCTACCCTTTTTGCATATACATTGATAAGTTAGACCCTACCCTTTTTGGCATATACATTGATAAGTTAGAAGAATGCTTGGAAAAAGCAGGTTGTGTCGGCCCTACTCTCACTGGTATAGTCATCAATCTTCTTCTTTATGTCGAGGATATTGTTCTCATGGCAAGGAGTCCCAATGATCTTGAAAACCAACTAAGAATCCTCAAGGATTTTTTCTCCAATATGGGTATTGTTATCGCGCAGTTTGTATCTTAGGTCACAGGCTATAGGATAGTGGACAAATTGGTGTAACAGGAACCTTCCCCACCCAATGTCACCTTGATGGGGAGGTTCTTTCTGTTTAGGGAGGTTAGCCCAGGGGAGACATCCCCGGTAACCTGGGGCTTGAAGAGGCAAAGGAATAAGGTCAAGTGTTAAGATTTCCCTCCTCACAGGTTACCACCAGTATCAGATAGTCCGGCTAATCAACCAATAAAAGAAGTGTAGGCCCTGTTGAAAACACCTTCCCGAAACACGATAATAACAACACAATATATATATTGCAGGTTATAACTCAAAGGGTTAGTACTTCTTTAGCTATCTGATTTCATTCAATAAGCGATGTAATAGATAAGATGAAGTCAACGTTCTGCTAATTAGCCTATGAAAGATCACCAATTCATCAATATCTACCAAAATGACCAAGCCTACAATATATCCAATCAAAATTCATTCAATAAATGCTTGACGTCATCATTTAATTGCTTATTATCAGTCAAAAAGGTTTGTTGCGTCAGCTATGACATCAGCCTAGGTTAGCAGCGTTAGGTTTAGTTAGGGTTTCAAAATTAAAGTTTGAAAGATGGTTTTGTACACAAGAAACTCAACGTTGGAGATATTACCAGTGCCTTAGGGTAAATGGAGTCAAAAGCAAGGGCACAAAGTCTCGGAAGGATTAAAACCTAGAGACTGGAAGGTAGGGTTCCAAGGTGTTGCAATGGCAGGGCCCTAGAATCAAAACCCTAGGGGAAGGAGGATCACTCCAGTGTTGCTTAAGCAAGGCCTCGTACTCCTTCCTCCTTCTCTAAATACACTTGGCAAAATGACTAGCTTAAAAGTATAAATTTAAGGGAGAAGGTGTTGCAAAGGCAAGGCCTTCAAACCCTAGGAGGTGAAACCCTAGGTGTAGTCCAACTAGGCCTAGAACGTCTCCTCTTTTCAACCTAGAACTTCAACGCTAGCTCAGAAAAAAGAATGAAAAGTGTAGCAACAGCTAGGCTATATCTTCTTCTTTCAATGGCTGAAAATTATTTCTCAACATGGGGACATATAGCAATGACCTACTTGTGTGCTTTCTACCTAGGGTTTTAAAATCAACAAATTTATAAGTAAATGCAAGAATACTAACCTACAACCATTCAATGAAGAAGTTTTGCAGGAAAAACACTTACATATCATGAAGAAAGCATATGCAAAACCCTAGTTGTAAACCTTCCATGAGAGAAATGCCATAAATTCCAAGAGAAATCCTCCTCCAAGAGTAGCGCCTCACTTAAAACACCAAAAATACCCAAACTAGGGCGCAAGTATTGAGATCTCCCAAGAGAGTGAGTTGTGTTATTTTGAAATGAGGGAAAAAACATCCTTAATATATATCAATCCATGACCTTTAATTTACAGAATAGGTCATTAAAACAGCCGACAAGGATGACTAAAAAATTTACACTGTTTTTTACATTAACTGCTAAGTAAAAGACACAAAATGAGCAAAAGGTGGGACGTCAAGCCCTTCTGAGGGAGACGTTGGGCCCTTTTGGGCATGTTCAGCATCCAGAAGTCAGACGTTAGCCCCTTTAGGGATCCTCCAAGTTGCCACACATGCCAGTAACTCATCAAAATGCCACACGCTCAAGATGACGTCCAGATCTCCTGGGTGACATCCTTTCCATCAAGAGGAAAACGTTTCATCTGAAGTGGGTCATCCCCCCTAGGTCGGGATCAACCAAAGTGTCCTAGGTGGAACATCCTTCTTTTCTTCATGTGCAAAGGCTCATCTCGTCACTGTCCTGTCTCTGCCATCCCAACAACCATCTGATGGGCTCTTCATCCCCATGGAGGTCCGAGCTAATCATCTCCCCATGTGTACCGGTCCACTGGTACCTGTCCGTCGGGCATGGTCCTGCACATCAAAAACTTCGCCCTCCATGGGCTCATTAGTCCTCGAGATCATAGCAATGTCAATCATATTTCATCATTAATTTTATCAAATACATGCATAAGACCCCTAGCATATCCTATAATAGCTCAAAGATATTACACTAATCTACTATACAAATCTGAAGAAAAAGATAAGGTAACCTATTGGGCCAACACCCATAAGAAGAGGAAAGTTTCCAAAAGACATCATTCAAGCCATGTAATATGAGGTGGCATGATCTAAGGATTTCCAGACATAGTGAAGACCAAGGGCAGGTATTATCCGTGGGTTCCTTTGTAGGAGGCGAGTTGTACCTGTCATCGATGCAGTTGTTTCCAAGCCCTTTATTTGCCTTTATTCTTTCTTTATTTCTTCAAGGTTTGACCAGAGGACATTGTCTTGGCATGGTGACCAGAGCTGACAGTGTTGCCCACGAGTATTTTCGCAG
>SNQJ01S0258658.1:0-12374 GCA_010110895.2 Picea sitchensis | reverse complement strand
TGTATCTATTACCACAGAAAAACATTGACACAGTAGACTTCAAAGTGTCTTGAAAAATTAACCATTGTATTCAATAGATCATTATCCAAAACATTACAGTTGGAGTACCATAGACCCAAAAACTCTCTATGGAAATCTACTCAGAATCTATATGTAACCGAAGTTAAAGCGCACATAGGTCATTCAAGGAAGGAAATGGCACTCGAATACCTTTTGTGGTAAGAGGCTTCCTGCACCCAAGCGCACCGACTTTCCCAACCTGCAAGAGGAGTAAAGCGAGGGTTTAGTAACTTTGTTAAAATTTAAGTTTTTATGAAAATACATAAAAATAAATAAAAATAAATCAAGGACACAACTTATCTTGAGTCCCGATAAAAATCATATCACCTTTGGTCCTTGTGAGGTAATGTATCCACAATCCAGGAGGAGGAGGAGTGGAACCGTAACCAACTGATGTGTACCCTCGCAAAAAATAAGGCACCTATCATTATTTTTTGTATCCTTATATAAAATTTTCACATAATCAATTTTAAAGAAAAGAATAGACGGTAAATAAAAACTCTGTTGTTTCAGTGTCCCTGTATATATTCTCTAAAAATATTAAATATCTAAATACAGGGAATAGATTTATAGAAGAAATGAAAAAATGTAATCATTAAGGGAAACATATGTTTGACAGAGCAAAAGCAACAACAAGTCTCTTTCCTCCTTACAAAAGTAGAATGATAATATTAAAGGCTATGGGCGAATTATAGAATTCTTTTGCAAGAAAAATAAACTTGGACTTTGGGCGAAATCCTGTTCAGATAGACCAAAGGAAATGGAAGGAATTCATGGTCCCAAGGGTAAAAACTCTAGCCTAGATAAACAGTTTACAAACAAAACTGAGTTGCCTTTATTTTTCGCAAATGAAAAATTAATGATGGTGGAGGTAACAACCGTAAAGTTTCTCTCTTGTATTAACCTAGATTATCAGAATAATAGCTATGTTAAGGAAAAAAATATCGAGAGAAATATTAAAGAGGTAAAAATTAGCCTTTAAATAGTGATAATCAATCCACGGGTATTGGGTTGGAGAATTATGATAACTAGTAATTACAGTTAAGAATATTTTGAATGTGAATTAAACTTACTGAAGCTAATACAAGAAGTTTTCATGGACTACATCTAGGTTCGAAGTTTTTGAAACATTTTGACTACATTCTTTATCAACCCTCACCCATGGATCATGATTCATGATGCCTCCTCGCACAGTGACCCGAGATAAGGGTACGGGTCTATCTCACCTGGTGTCGATGGAAACCACTCTATTAAAGGGTACAAAGTGCATATTTTACCAAAACTTATTTTGTCAAGAAGCACGATAGACATACAAAGGAAATATTCCACAAAGAATGAAAAAAATGTGACCAAAACTTATGCTACAAAGAAACACGATACATAGATGGAGGAAGTATTCCTCAAAGAATGCAAAAAAATTTGTCCAAAAACTTATGCTATGAAGAAGCACGATACCTAGATGGAGGAAGTATTGCACAGAGAACACAATATATGATATTAAAAACTTATTCTATAGCGAAGCATGATGGATATAAGTCCAGGAGATGCATATTGTATTTGCAAAGAAACTAATGAACATGGTGCTTATACCTAGAGTATTATCTTGCAGAAAACACACACTGCTTGGATAGAAGCTAATTTTTGCAAGAAGGAATTCGTATAGAGCATCACCGTAAAGAAAACCCTAAGAAATATAATAAACCCTATATAAAAAAAAGACTTGTCGAAAAAGGGTGTACTCACCATACCTATGGAGATCCTTCATAGAGTCGAAGATCGTATTAGAGCCAAAGGCCATAACAAGAACTGAAATATCATAATAGAGTCAAATTCCAGTACCAAACGTGAGGGGTAAACAAAGAAATGACCAAGAAAAAAAAGACTCAAGAAGATTAGTTACGAAAGAGTAATAGCACCTTGAACTAATCAGTGATGGGAGGAGCGTCAGGTATGCCACCCCACTCCATTTTCATGTGGGTTGTCCGAAGTGTCGAGGCTGCAGTGGGTGCTTCATATAATGGAAGTCCTAGAGGGTACTAGGATGGTCAGTCCACCATTAATGTATGTGCCCTAGTTTTAAATGCCAAGACCAAACACTAACCGAGGTTTAGATATGACCTGGCTTCCACCTTTAGTCTCATTTCAAACTCTTTTAAATGCTGAGTGGACATGTGTGACATCCCCCAAAAATAAAATGTTTTTGTTTTTGTGTGCTCGAAATTTATTTCCGTTTTTGGCAAATTCGAATCTGGGAAATTTTTGCCATTTATGGAAATTTCGAATTCCGAATGTAATAATTGTATTTGATTATTGTGACTGTTGGGTAGAGATATATTTGGAATAAACTAACTATTTGACTATGAAACTTGTATCACAGCAGAATATTTATATTAATTACAGGAGGACAAATGGAACAACCATGTTAAAATTAGTTGACCATGATTCCATGAGTGGGGATCATGTTAGAACTTCCTCTAGGCTGATTATGAGAAGTGGAAAATCAGAGATTTGGCCACTGGAAGCCCCTGAAAACCAGGGATTAAGAGAGCTACGAAAATCCCCAAAGGAGGGAAAAAGACCCTAGCAAAAATTGATAAATAGCATATGCGAGGAGGCAGGACGCTGCCAAGTATGCTGGGAAAAAGATTCCTGAGCTCTCCTTCTATTATTAACACTGTGGATTTGAATGTGAGGCAAGAGGATCCTGCTAAAATAGAATTTCCTGGTTGTTATGAGCACTGTTGAGTAAGTGTGAGGCAAGAGGACAACTATTGGAATTGAAGGACATTGCCGAGGAGGAGTTTCTAAGTTCACCCTCATGGATTCATGGTCAGGCTAAGGGGTGAGTCGAGAAAGTGACTTTGGATGCCCTGTTCTATGGTTGGGAGGAACGTGGTTGTTCCCTTTGTCTTCCCACGGATTGGATTCAGATATGTTGATCTACCCCTCTCTATTTTGAATGTCTATGTTTTGATTGATGGCAGGTATGTGTTGTGTGATTATATCTAATTGTGTTAATGTAAACCTTTCCCTCTCTATTATTGGGTGTTTTGTGTGTAACAGATATTATGCATCTAATTGTTTCTAAATTTGAAATAATTCTTTCAATGGATGACGTTTATCGTAGTATTAAATGTACAATCACAATCTAAATTCTAGAGTAGTCCCTCCCAAAATTTGGAAGTGCTAGGCAAATTTATTTTTATAGAAGTTGAGTTTAGGAAATCTGGTCCATCTACAAGTTAGGTTTAATATGAAGTCAAAATACTAGATGTACAAAATTTGGAAAGCTAAATAATTCTGGGAACCCCAGAATCCAAACTCAGATCCCTCGGATCATCTTTTATAATTTTTAAACTCTGATGGAATGATATTCTTATTCTTGTATTTACATAGATGCACAGATCTAGTACTATTGACATTTAATGCATTGTTTAAAGAGGCTCTGAGTGAACATAATAGGAGTTACCTTTTACAGAACCTGATACCCTATTGTACCCCTTTTTTAAAATTATATGTGTATAAAACTTAGAAGTTAGATTTTTTTTGGGGAATTCTGATAAGTAAACAAATATTGAATCCTTCTACACCTATTGTTTCACAGAACGAAAGTAAGAATACCAGTACAAGGTAAAAATATTAGAATTATGAAAATATTGTGATTTTCGGCATTTGGGACTTGCTGGTTACATTTATACGAAGTTCCCTTTCTTTTCCAAACCCTGAAACCCTGAATCCCGAAATCCCGAAGTATTGGTCCCACACCCTTTCACCTTTCAGAATTCGGGAGTTGTTGTGTATTGTTGTTTGGTATTTGAAACCCCAAAACCCTGAATTCTGAAATCCTAAAGTGTTGGTCTCACACCCTTTCACCTTTCATAATTCAGGAGTTCTTGTGTGTTGTTGTCTGGCTTTTGAAACCCCGAAACCTTGAATCCCGAAATCTTGAAATGTTAGTTGATTTATTTTTCGCAACTCAGAAATTGTTGTACGTTGGATGTTTGGCTATGGAACTCGCGAAGTTCCGAACCCCAAAATCCTGAAATACAGGTCTCACCTTTTCTTTTCTTTCGCATTTCAGAAGTTTGTTCATGTTGATGTCTGGATACCGGAACTCGCAAAGTTTCGAACCCCAATATCTCGAAATATGGGTCTCAGCTTTCTTTTCTTTCGCATTTCGAAAGTTTGTTCATGTTGATGTTTAGATAGCATAACTCGTGAAGTTCCAAACCCCAAAATATCGAAATGCAACACCAACTTTTCCTTTTTCGCATTTTCGAAAGTTTGTTTATGTTAATATTTAAACACTGGAACTCGTGAAGTTTCGAACCCCGAAATCCTGAAATGCGGGTCTCACCTTTCCTTTTTCGCATTTAAGAAGTTTGCATATGTTGTTGTTTGGGTACTTGAACTCACGAAGTCCTGAACCCCGAAACCCCGAAATGTGGGTCTCACCTTTCCTTTTTCACATTTCGGAAGTTTGCATATGTTGTTGTTTGGGTACTTGAACTCACGAAGTCCCGAACCCCGAAACCCCAAAATGCGAGCCCCCCTTTTATTTTTCACATTTCGAAAGTTCGTATATGTGAAGTTTGGGGCACTTGAACTCATGAAGTTTCGAACCCCGAAACCCTAAAGCACTAGTCCAACCTTCCCTTTGTTTCACATTTCGGAGGTTTATCTATTAATGTTTGGCTTTTGTACTCGCGAAATCCCGAACTACGAAATCTCGAAATGCTAGTCACTTTTCGTAATTTTCTGGAGTTGTTGTGTGTTGATTGGAGAATCTTCATTCCAGATAGAGGTATGGAAGTAACAGACCGTATTACAAGTCATTTTTATTGCAAACATATGGTAATAGTTTTTTATGTAGGGAATTGGCCATAAAATCCCAAAGTTACTTGTATTGTTAAGACTGTGGTAGTGTTTATAGGCACAAACAGATAGAAAAGTAATTATAAATTACGGGATCTTAGATAAACATTGAAGTGAAGAGTAAACACTTTTATATCATCTATTAGGAAACTTTAAGTTGAATGGTGAGGACAACCGACGACAGTAAGGATTCTAACAAACTTTCAGACTCAAGCCTTATAACAGAAATCTTACTTGCTTGAAATCTCATAACTTTTCATGGATAAATGTACAAAGATTTTATTTTTTTGTGGCAGTTTTTGATGTACATTACATATGGTATCAGAGAAAATGTTACAACATTGAGCCTGAACAGGGCCACCTTAATTACTTATTATATCTTTTGACTTATGAAAAAACTAATAAATCTTGTGGATTACAAACAAAAAGCTTTTATGTTATATGTTGAATAATGGAAGCTCAAGAAGGTGCATAAATCAGGGTGGAAGAGAATCCTCAACAAGGACCTCCTGGAGATCCAAAACAGAACAGTGATGGAAGCTCACCCATGGAGGTGTTGGAAACAATGAGGAACCTTATTGTTGAACTACAGGTTTTGAAGGCCGACAATGAAAAATTGAAAAAGGCACAGCAGGAACAATAAGAGATAAATGAAGTCATGTTGTGTAGTATATTAACCAAGAAAATCCCAAAAGATGATAACCATGAGGAAGAGGTCAGAAAAAGGGCCTCCAAGAATTCTGGTGCGAAGACAGAAAAAGGAGACAGTTCACCTGAAGGGACACCTTTAGCTGAAGACAAAACCATACCAGACAAAAAAGGAAAACAAACCGACCACCTTGAAGGAGAATCTAAAAATATTAAACCAAGTACTTTTGATGGAGAATCCAGGACAGGAGAAGAATCTGAGGCATGGTTATTGGACATCAAAAAATACTTCCAAACCTACAACTATTCCAGTAACATGAAAGTTAGAATGGCCATCTACAATCTGAAGGGGAAGGCTAGCATTTGGTGGCAGGACCTGAAATTGGCCAAGGGCCTAAAGGAGAAATAGTTGGAATGGTTTGAATTCAAGAAGTATTTCAAGAAACAATACCTTTTCTGAAAGCTATTATGAAAGGAAGACGAAATAATTTTATGAGTTACGAATCAGACAAATGACGATGGAAGACCTTATAAATAAATTTCTAGAACTACTAAGGTTCGTACCATACATCCGGGAGGATAAGGTAAAAATACAGCGATTCTTAAGTTGTTTACCACAATCCTACAGAGACAGAATTGAGTTTGACAACCCCAAATCCTTGAGTGAGGTATTCAGGAAAGCACGAATGTGCTATAACAAGTATAAATAGCGGGTAGAGTTTCCCAAGACCTGGAAGGATAAGAAACAAGATGGAATAAACTAGCGAAAGAAGGGATACCAGTCAACTCCTTATCAGAATGCAGCGAAAAGTTTCCCAAGGAAGGATTTTCACTCCAATCATCTGAAAACGCAAGGTAGCGTTAAATCGGTAAACCTGGGAACGAAGAAGTTTGGGGACAAATCCCACGAGCCATTAAAGTGTTGGGAGTGTGGATAGCCTCATCTAAGGAGGACCTGTCCACATTTAATTACAACAAACAGAAATATTGTTCACAATTTACAGGAAGCCTTGACAGTGGGAGACATGGGCAGAAGTTTGCATCGGATAAATACAACCATAGATGGTCGAAAAGATGACCACCAGTCCTCGGTGGTAGAAATCGAAGGTAAAATCCATGACACTCGAATTTCTATTTTAATTGACCCTGGAGCTACGTTAAGTTATATTACTCCCGATGTAGTAGAGTTGAACAAACTTAAGAAACAAAAGCACGAAAAATCTTGGCTTGTACAACTAGCAACAGGTACTAAAAGAAAAGTAGTTAACTTTATTTTTGATCTTGAGTTCAGCTTAGATGGTCAAAAGATGAGGACCAATCTGAACATCCTACCACTAGGATCTTACGATACGATTATCGGGATGGATTGGTTGGAACAACACACAAAAGAACTAGAACGTTATACAAAGATACTTAGCTACAAAGAAAATTTTGGCATCGTTAAAACAACCCAAGGTATACCAAAACCTGTGTCAGTTAGACAAGTTTCAGCGATGCAATTCAAGAAATATATTAGAAAGGGATGTCAAGTTTACGTCATCCAAGTAACGAATCTATTAGAAAAAGAAGATAAGCCCAAGTTAGAAGACTTTGTTGTCCTACGTGAATTTAGAGACATGTTTGTTGATGAGATACCAGAATTACCTCCTAGGAGAGAAATAGATTTCTCTATAGAATTACTACCTGGATCAGCCCCTATCTCAAAAGCACCCTACCGAATGAGTCTACCAGAAATGAAAGAATTAAAAATACAATTATAGGAATTGTTGGACAAGGAATATATCCGACCAAGTGTCTTGTCATGGGGTGCACTAGTCCTCTTTGTGAAAAAGAAATATGGTACTCTAAGACTATGTATCGATTATAGACAAATGAAGAAAGTGACCATTAGGAAAAAATACCCCTTACCCAGGATAAATGATCTGTTCGATCAAGTTGTTGGGGCCAAGATTTTCTCAAAATTGGATTTACGATCTGGTAATCATCAAGTTAGGATAAAGGACCAGGACATAGAAAAAACAGCTTTTCGTACAAGATACGAACACTACGAGTTTGTAGTCATACCTTTCGGACTCACTAATGCACTAGCCACATTTATGTGCTTAATGAAAAACATTTTCAGCCAGTACTTAAACAAGTTCGTAGTAGTATTTATCGATGATATTCTGGTCTATTCTAAAATGGAGGAGGAACATGATGAACACTTACGAATAGTTCTGCAAACACTAAGGAAACACAAACTATACGCAAAATTTGACAAATGTGATTTTTATCAAAAAGAAATACAATATTTAGGACATGTCATTTCCTCGACAGGTATCGTCGTAGACCCAGAAAAGATAAAATCCATTATGGAATGGCCCGTGCCTAAGGAAGTGGAAGATATCCGGTCATTCATGGGAATCAACAGATATTATCGCAGATTTATAGAAGGGTTCTCCAACATAGCCTACCTTATCACGTCATTACAAAAGAAAGGGACCAAGTTTAACTGGTCGCAAAAGTGTCAAGATAGTTTTAACAAACTAAAAGAATTATTGACATCAATGCCCATTTTGAAGGTAGCAGACCCACACAAAGACTTCACAGTATGCGTTGATGCAAGTAAAGAGGGACTAGGTGGTGTCCTAACTCAGGAAGGGCATGTGATTTGTTATGAGTCCCAGAAATTAAAGGAACATGAGCGAAATTATGTCACTCATGACTTAGAATTGGCAGTGGTAATACATTCCTTAAAAATGTGGCGACACTATATAATGGGTAGAAAATTCTTACTATTGACGGATAATAGCGGAGTGAAATATCTGTTTAACCAACCAGACCTTAATGCAAGACAAGCAAGGTGGCTAGCCTTCTTGAGTGAATTCAACTTCGAGGTCAGACATATCAAGGGTAAGGAAAATAATGTAGCAAATGCTTTAAGCCGCAAAATCCATGAGTTATTTGAGATAAATATCATCAGGGCAGAAAGTGATTTGGAACAAAGAATAAAAATGACAGGTATTAGTGATAGAAATTACACTAAGATGATGGCAAAATTGCAAAATAGTATCACAAACTCAGATGAATCGGATATAAGTATTGAAAAGGAGGGACTATTAAAATTTAAAAACAGACTTTACATATCAGATTCAGCAGAGCTAAAATTAACTATTTTAGACGAAGTGCATAAGAAACCATATTTTGGCCATCCCGGTTACCAAAAAACAATAACAACAGTCAGAAAACTATTTTACTGGCCTAACTTGAAGGGCGAAACTGCAGAATATTTGGCTAGGTGCCAAGATTGTCAGCAGGTTAAGGCCGAACACGAGCATCCAACCAGCCTATTAAATCCATTACCAGTACCAGAATGGAAATGGGAGACCATATATATGGAACTTATAATAGGTTTGCCTAAAACTCAGAAACATAATGATTCTATCATGGTTGTAATCGATAAACTCAGTAAGTCTGCACACTTTATTCCTGTAAAGTCTACTTTTAAAGCTATTAACATTGCTGAAATATTCATGATTTTTTTTTTTAAACTGCATGGTATTCCTAAAATGGTGATTTCAAATAGAGACGTAAAATTCACATCCTCTTTTTGGAAGGAATTGTTTGTAGGGCTAAATACTAAATTGAATTTCAATACAAGTTATCATCCACAAATGGATGGATAGACCGAAATGAAAAAACAAATCATAGAGGATATGCTCCGCATGTATGTTAGAACAAAACCAAACAAGTGGGAAGACTACCTACACTTGGTAGAATTTGCATATAACAATGGGTACCAAACTTCGACTAAGTTGAGCCCTTTCGAAATACTGTACGATAGAAAGTGTACAACTCCAATTAGCTGGGATAACTTGACTGATATAGTCATGGATGGACCAGAGATGCTCCAAGAAATGGAGAACATGGTAAGGAAGGTACAACAGAACTTGAAAGAGGCACAGGACAGACAGAAGAGCTATGCGGATCAGAAAAGAAGACACTTGGAATTTCAAATGGGAGACCATGTTTATTTCAAGGTCAAAGCATGAAAAATCTCTTTGAAGTTGGGGAACTGTGCCAAGATGGCACCCAGGTTTTGTGGGCCCTTCGAGATACTAGCTCAAATTGGACCCGTAGAATATCAGCTTGCACTTCCAGCTAATCTAAGAATTCATAGTGTATTTCATGTGTCTTTGGTGAAAAAGTATATTCATGACCCTATTCATATGATTGATTGGAACTTGGTGCAGGTTGAACTCGAAGGCGAGTTCCAGGTGGAACCCTTGCACATTCTGGACTGGAGAGAAATAACAGTTTGGAACAGAGTCGTCGCTTAGGTAAAGGTGCAATGGAAGCACTTTAGTCCTGAGGAGGCCACTTGGGAATTGGAAGGATATTTGCGGAAATCTCATCCAAACCTATTCTAGGAAAGGAATGAACACTGAGGACAGTGTTTTACTGAAGGGGGAAAGGATGTGACATCCCCCAAAAATAAAATATTTTTATTTTTGTGTGCTGGAAATTTATTTTCGTTTTTGGCAAATTTGAATCTGGAAAATTTTTGCCATTTATGGCAATTCCGAAATTCGAATTCAATAATTGTATTTGATTATTGTGACTGTTGGGCAGAGATTAGTTTGGACTCAACTAACTATTTGACTATGACATTTGTATCACAACAAAATATTTATATTAATTGCAGGAGGAAAAATGGAACAACCATGTTAAAATCAACTGACCATGACTCCATGAGTGGGAAACATGTTGGAACTACCTCTAGGCTGATTATGAGAAGTAGAAAATCAGAGTTTTGGCCACTGGCAGCCCCTGAAAATCAGGGATTAAGAGAGCTGTGAAAATCCCCAAAGGAGGGAAAAAGGCCTGGGCAAAAATTGATAAATAGCATATGCGAGGAGGCAGGACATTGCCAAGTATGCTGGGAAAAATATTCCTGAGCTCTCTTGCTATTATGAACACTGCGGATTTGAGTGTGAGGAAAGAGGATCCTGCTGAAATAGAATTGCCTTGCTGTTATGAGCACTATTGAGTAAGTGTGAGGCAAGAGGACAACTGTTGGAATTGAAGAACATTGTTGAGGAGGAGTTTCCAAGTTCGCCCTCATGGATTCATGGTCAAGCTAGGGGGTGAGTTGGGAAAGTGACTTTGGCTGTCATGTTCTACATTTGGGAGGAACATGGTTGTTCCCTTTGTCTTCCTATGGATTGGACTCAAATATGTTGATCTACCCCTCTCTATTTTGAATGGCTATGTTTTGATTGATGGCAGGTATATGTTGTGTGATTATATCTAATTGCGTTAATGTAAACCTTTCCCTCTCTGTTCTTGGATGTTTTGTGTGTAACTGATATTATACATCTAATTGTTTCTAAATTTGAAATAATTATTTCAATGGATGACGTTTATCGTAGTATTAAATGTACAATCACAGTCTAAATTTTGGAGTGGTCCCTCCCGAAATCTGGAAGTGATAGGAAAATTTACTTTTATAGAATTTGAGTTTAAGAAAGCCGATCCATCTACAGGTTTGGTTTAATCTGAAGTCAAAATACTAGATGTACAAAATTTTGAAAGTTAAAGAATTCTGGGAACCCCAGAATCCAAATTCAGATCCCTCATATCATCATTTATAATTTCCAAACTCCGATGGAATGATATTCTTATTCTTGTATTTACATAGATGCACAGATCTAGTATTGTTGACGTTTAATGCATTGTTTAAAGAGGCTCTGAGTGAACATAATAGGAGTTACCTTTTACAGAACCTATTACCCTATTGTACCCCTTTTTTTGAAATTATATGCGTATAAAACTCAAAAGTTAGATTTTTTTTTGGGAAATCTGATAAGTAAACTGATATTGAATCCTTCTACACCTACTGTTTCATAGAATGAAAGTAAGAATACCAATACAACGTAAATCTTAGAATTATGAAAATAATGTGATTTTTGGCATTCGGGACATGCTGGTTACATTTATATGAAGTTCCCTTTCTTTTCTGAACCCCGAAACCCCGAATCCCGAAATCCCCAAGTATTGGTCCCACACCCTTTCACCTTTAAGAATTTGGGAGTTGTTGTGTGTTGTTGTTTGGCATTTGAAACCCTGAAACCTTGAATCCCAAAATCCCGAAGTGTTGGACCCATACCCTTTCACCTTTCAGAATTCGAGAGTTTTTGTGTGTTGTTGTTTGGCTTTTGAAACCTCAAAACCCCGAATCATGAAATCCTGAAATGTTAGGTCCTTTCTTTTCCGCAACTTGGAAATTGTTGTACGTTGGATGTTTGGCTATGGAACTCGCGAAGTTATGAACCCCAAAATCATGAAATACGGGTCTCACCTTTTCTTTTCTTTCGCATTTCAGAAGTTTGTTCATGTTGATGTTAGGATACTGGAACTCGTGAAGTTCCGAACCTCAAAATCCTGAAATACGGGTCTCACCTTTATTTTCTTTCGCATTTCGGAAGTTTGTTCATGATGATGTTTGGATACCGGAACTCACGAAGTTCCGAACCCTAAAATCCTGAAATGCCTGACCAACTTTACCTTTTTCGCATCTTCGAAAGTTTGTTTATGTTAATATTTGGACACTGGAACTCGCGAAGTTCTGAACCCCGAAATCCTGAAATGCGGGTCTCACCTTTCCTTTTTCAAATTTTGGAAGTTTGCATATGTTTTTGTTTGGGTACTTGAACTGACGAAGTCTCGAACCCCGAAACCCCGAAATGCGGGTCTCACCTTTCCTTTTTTGCATTTCGAAAGTTTGCATATGTTGTTATTTGGGTACTTGA
>SNQJ01S0258657.1:12384-22616 GCA_010110895.2 Picea sitchensis | reverse complement strand
CATGGAGGCGTACTTTTTTCCTTAATGGACAAAAACCACCACAGCAAAGAAAAGGATCGTGAAACTTAATTTTTTTTCATTTTCTAAAAATAAACTTTGACTTTTGGGCTTCCATTGTCGACGAAACTCACCTAAAATGAGGACTACTTTCTTATGCATAAAAACTACCCTAGTGAAGAAAAGGATCGCGATGCTTTTTCTTTTTACCATTTTCTAAAAATCCCAGCTTTTCCTTCTAACAAGGGTTCAAATCTTTCCAATCAAAGACCATAGGGTAATAAAAAACCATAGGGTAATTAATAGAAAGTAGTGATTTAAGATGTTAAGGGATACAGATCATAGGATAATTAATAGAAAGTAGTGATTTAAGATGATCATAGGGTAATTTATAGAAAGTAGTGATTTAAGATGTTAAGGGATAAAGATCATAGAGTAATTAAATAAAAGTAGTGATTTAAGATGTTAACGGATGCATAGGAGCACATATATAAAAAAAAATCATTTATACATGTAAAAAAAAATGTAATACAAACAAATACATATACACCACACCTTTTTCACTTCTTAAGGGTGCAAATATTAAATGTTTTGTGTAATGAAACCATCTTACTTATATTTTTTTCAATATATGCTTATATGTGCAAAGTATAAAGTGTTATAGAAACAAATACATATACATCACACCTTCTCTTGTTTTAAAGGTGTAAATATTAAATGTTTCATGGACTGAACCCATCTTATTTATATGTTTTCAATATATTCCTACACCACACCTTCTCTTCTTTCAAGGCTGTAAAGGGTGTAAATATTAAATCACCTTCTCTTCTTTCAAGGCTGTAAAGGGTGTAAATATTAAATGTTTTGTGTAGTGAAACAATCTTATTTATATGTTTTCAATATATGCGTATATGCACAAGGTATGGGTAAAAATCTTATCATTTTTACATAAAGTAAGTGTTATACAAACAAATACACCACACCTTCTCTTGTTTCAAAGGTGTAAAGATTAAATGTTTTGTGTAGTGAAACCATCTTATTTATATTTTTTCAATTATCTTAGATATTTATCTTAGATATGGATAAAAGTTCAATTTTATTACAATCTTGTTTTAAAATATTAAATAGGAAAAAAGTATGGAGTAGGTGTATTACAAAATCATATAAAGATTGAGATGTTAAAGAAAAATAGTGTTCAATATTTAGAAGTTACATACAAGAATAGAAAATGAAGAGTTCGAAGTACATTAAGAGTTTAACATCCTTATGGATTGAAAAATAGGGGATAATACAATTGAAAATGAATTCATAAAGGTTTACAATTGAAACAGGAAATTATAAAAATATAATGAAATATGAGAGGTAAGGTTAATATATGGAAATGGAGAGGTAGAAATTAAATAGCATTTTTTTTTGTAAACTATGAAATATATTCCAAATCATGTATAGGTTGAATTTCAATATGGATAACTTTTAATTAATATGTTATAAGGATCTAATGAGAAGTACAACAAATTTGGTTGAGTAAACAATGGAGGCAAGAAAACTCTAGTTATTGTAATTTAGTGTATTCTCCTGGAAAATGATGTACAAAATGTAAACATTATTTCCCTATATAAACATTTGAGCTCAATCTTGTCAACAATTTAATAAAACAAATAAATCAATCCATCTATATGTCCTTATCATTTATTTTTGGAGATCATTGAATTTATAATAATGTTATGTTGGACATGTGTTGTACTCTTCATAGGTAGACTTACTCTTATCCCAGAAAAAGAGGGCTCATGGGGGTGATCAACCCCCTAGTTAAATGGGAATGGGGGGGAACAATTTCCCCCAAAAGCAAAATGTTCATTTTATTTTTGTTTTATTTTTTGGTGTTTCACTTAACATTCTTTTGGCCCGTCATAATCTCTTTTTAGTTAAAGAATTATAGTTGCAATATGATCTCGGTTAATGGATTAGGGTTTGGAACACTGCTAAATACCAATATATTGGATTGAAAATATTGAAGTTAATATGATGAGACATATATAGGCTAGTTTTTTGGTTAAGGGTTTCCTAGGTATATCGTATGTATATTGTGTGAATGTGTCATTATTATTCTTATGTTTTATATTATTTTAACATTTCTTTTTTGTTTGCACAGGTTTATCAAAAACTTTATTTGATCATTACAACAAGATTACTGGGTTGAAGGGGACACCTTTGTTGTGAGCGTTTAACTTATTTAGTGAAGAGCAAGGGTATCATGGGTCTGTGATAAACGTGTTCTTTACTAGGTTCTTTGTATAGTGAATCTTTTGTAAATATAAATGGAATGCAATTTACAAATATAAATAGAGAAGTTTAATGACGAGATATTTGAGTTATGGATGATAAAGATAAAATATCTTCTTGTAGATAGAGGGGTGAAAGAATAAAAATGGGTAACAATTTTGTTGTTTTTTATGAAGAAAAATGTAAAATTTCATGTTTCTTCAACTTCAACCCCTCTAAACTTGTATTTTCATTGATAATTTCACTTTGAAGAAAAAATAATATTTGTACATAATGGTATTACATTCATAATCATTGTTTAAAAAACAAATGAACATATAGTAGGATAAATGTTTTGTTTGTTAACTACATATACATATATATGCTAACAATCTACATAGATTTCACTAGTGCTGAGAGTATATTTTGTGATTTTTTGAGGTTAAGAACCATTGTTTATTGTTTTCAAAATAGAGTAAAACAAAATAAATTAGTTTTATCTTGACACATTTATGAGGGAACCAATTGTCTTTTTAAATTGATTATTACCAAGCAAACTAAAAATACTTTTTGAAAATCATTTAAAGAGTGAGATATAAAACAATAATAGTGTTCAAGATTTAGAAACTATATACAAGAATTTTAGAAGATTAGAAAATCAAGAGATCGAAGTACAATGTGAGCTTAACATCCCTATAGATTGGAAAATAGGGAGCAATACATCTAAAATTGAACTCATACAGGTTTAAATTTGAAAGGGGAAGATTATACAAATAGAATGAATTATGAGGTAAGGTCAATATATGGAAATGGAGAGGTAGAAATTGAGCATCATTTTCTTGTACACTATGCAATACACTCCAAATAATGAATAGGTTGAATTTTAATATGGATGAATTTTAATTAACATATTCTAAGGATCTAGTGAGAGGCACAACGAGGTTTGCTGAGTAAATAATCGAGGCAAGAAAACTCTATTTATTTTAATTTAGCGTATTCTCTTGGAAAATTATGCACAAAATGTAAACATTCTTCAACTGTATAAACATTTGATCTCAATCTTTTGGACAATTTAATAAAAGAAATTAATCATTCCATCTCTATGTCTTTATCATTTTTTTTCGGACATTACTGAATTAATAATAATATTATGTTGGAAATGTGTTGTACTCTTCGTAGGCTTTGGGGGGTTCAACTCAGCTAAAGGGGCATGTGGGGAAACAACTAGCCCCAAAAAGAAAATTTTGGTTTTAAATTTTTGGCTTATTTTGTGGTTTTCACCTAATACTTTTTGGCAAATAATAAACTCATTTTAGTTACAGAATTATAGTTGTAGTATGGTGATAAATACCTAAATATTATATTGAAAATAGTTAAGTTAATATGGTGAGATAGATAGATGTAACATCTCGCTCTTGCGCTCACTGATTGGACTTATTCTTTGAGGACACTTGCGTACAAGTGATCTGGTTCATTATATGATTGGTTGTTTTGATTATGCTTATGATATGTTGTGGATTTGATTATATGTTATTTTTCTTTATTTCTATCGACACGTGTTGTTGACTGGGTTCTCCTGAGTGTGAAGGACTCTGGATGTTAGAGGTTTCTGATGGCATCAATGGATCTCCATGGACTCAAGATCGAGTCAGGGAGTGGAATTTTATGGTTTGAATGTTTTTGATATTACAGATGTGACATATGACTAGATATTATGATGTTGATTGTTATAGCTGACATGTTTCATTGATGGATGCAGGTTGACGATAACTTGCCGACCAAAATCACATTTGGAGTAAAGGGATCACACACAAAAACCAAAGACATTGAGGGAAACTTGTTGTTTATATCTAAACTTGCTAAATCTGAACTTACGAGAAAAAGGGAAACTTAAGGAAAAGGGGAATCTCTAACATAGTAGGGAATCTAGTCTTTGGAACCTTCTATTTATGAACTCAACTAGGTTTTAGGAAAGGCTTCAATCATTTAAGAAATGTAAGGGAATAAAGGGACACCAAGGAGCGTTTTTAGGAATGCTTTTAGCTCGGTGAGGGAAACAGGAAAATTTAATTAATTAATAAATGGATTTTCTGGTGCAACTAGGGGATTAGGTGACATGTGTACGGGGGAGGTTTATCCTAATTAAATTTAATAAAAGGAATCAAATGAGGGATTGGGAAAGTAATCACAAAGGAAACTCTATAAAAGGATGGCATAGGAGGAGTATGGATCATGCCTGGTTTGCGGAAGGTTATGCTGCCGAAATTTATCTTGACCAAATTTATTTTGTGGTAGTTGGGATACTCAGCTCAGATAACGAGTGGTAGATCGACCTTGCGAGGCGAGATGGTAGTTAGAATTCTTTGGTATTGTGTGCATGGCCCCTTTGTGGCTTGGGGGGTTCAAGGGGAAGAATAGTACCCTAGCGTTGACTGGGAGGTACCAGTGAGATCTCAACAGTTAGCAAGCAAGAGATGGATGGAGAGCAAGTGTGGGACAACAACAACAGAACCTTCTCCTTTGCTTAAAGTACACATGTATAAATTTCGAAAGTGTAAATAGTTTAATTTATGTTATGGTAAGGGTTTTGGGATTTATTGGTGTATTATGTGGGTTCTGCATTTTGTTAATTGTTGTCTAACCTTGCCCAGTTTTAGTGAGAGCATCTTAGCCTTTACCATTCCATATCTACAATTAGTTTTAAATTTTAAATTAGTATTTAATATAAATTTATTGTAGAAAGAGTTTAATATGATTCAATATTAAGATGGTGTAATAACGCTCTTAGATGTTTTACGCGTTGAACACATTTAATGGATTTTCGAGGTTTATAGTGTAAAAAAAAGTGAATTCCATTCTCGCTGCATTGTTACACAATAATGAATTCCATTCTCATTGCATTGTTACCCAATAATGACTTCCTTCAACTAATAATTCTTACTCCCCAAAAATTTGTGCTAAATGTTTCCTTAAAACTTTAGCATAGCAAGGTCTTATCCCCACAAAAACATTTTATGAACTCGTTTCCCAGATCCTCCAGCCTCCACCTTTCGACTGTTTCCTTCCGAGTTAGCACCTCACCTAGAGAGAAATCTATAGCCATACTGACAGACATAGACAGAAGGTTTTCATTGATAGTTGATCTTTGTAAGCCATGTGGGCATAGTTGGGATGGGATACTCAACTTTGATACTTGGCTTGATACTTGGATTGGGTACTCAACTGATATATAGCTATACTATATATCAATAATCATAGTATTAGAAGAAGAATATGACTAAAAACCATGATCTAAGATCAGTGTTCAAGAAAGTTTCAAGTTTATTGATGTTCTTTAGTTTCCTTCCTGTATCGTATCAGATGGTATCAGGTATGCTCCTGTGTGAATGGGTCAAGACAGTTCGAGTCTCTTTGATTTCACACCTTTCACAACAAGGAACCAACATGTACTTTAGTTAGATCGAGCGAGAGGATCAACTCCACCTTTCTACAGACGATACCATCATTTGCACAACCGGTTTATGATTAATATTGGTCGAACTCATGCCGAAGTCGAGCGCATCCTGGGGTCCAAGAAAAGTATCCCAAGAGCTCAGTCCAGACTTAGAACCCATTTACCAGGGCACTTTTCTGCATTTCTCTTCTATTGATCGGTTATGGATAGAAGAGGAGAGTACACAGTGCCTAGTTAAATACTTAACGGGTTCCTCTCAGAGCTGGAGAGGAGACCTAGAGAGCTCCAACTCAGATTCATAAATTGGAGAGTTTTCTCTGAATTCAAATGGTTCCCATTCTCCCACTAATAGCACCCCAAGAGACCACAGATTGAGCCCCGTTTCCAATGGCCTCGATGTAAGAATTATGTCTTTGTATCTTAACATCTCACCTTAGGTGGAAAACGATGCCCTAACAGTCAAACTGTAACAGTCAACTAAATCTATCATTTAACTTCATTCACAGGCGCACATACAACTGTCTCATTCCTTCCTGTTAAACATAATGTAACCTCAACAGTCTGACAATACATTGCCAGTTGTACTGGATAGTTGTACTTTCTATTTTTGTCTTGCTTGAGCCTATTTAGCTCAACCATCTTGCATTGTACTGATCTTCACTTCTTAATACATTTCAATATACGGTTCTATTCTTTTCTCTCTGCATTTCTCTTTGCTTCACAATTTATCATGGTATGAGAGCTTCAACAGTAAGCCTCTTCACACAGTTCGGAGAGCAACACGATCCTCACACCGCAGAGCTTCACAGATCTTGAGAGAACGCGCCACCGTCTCTTTCACAAGGTTTGGAGAGCCGCCCGTCATACTCTCGAAAGATCCTCGCAAGAAACTTCCACGAGGAAGCAGTCTGTCTTACGTTAAAAATATCAACGTAGGAAGCTTGCAGAGGTTACAGAGCGTACTATGCTTGAAAGAACGAGGAAGCAGAGACCGAGAAAGAAGAAACTGTAAAGATTCTTGCACATTTTTCAAGAATCGTCAAAGATTGACGAAGAAGATTTGCAGGACGGAAGAATAGTTAAAGAATTCAAAGAATCGTTCAAATTCGCTAAAGATTCCTGCAGAAGGCAGAATCGTTTAAAGATTTAAGGAAAATTGCTCAAATCTGTCAAAGATTGTAGCAGAGAATGAAGAATTCGTGAAATTCTTTCAAATCTTTGAAAGATTCACAAATCTTTCTTCCACAGGAGTAAAGAACGCATCTCAGGTGCAAAGAACAGCGACTGAGGCCGTAAGATTCATCTTGCAAATGGATCTAGAGTGGGAAACCAGTTCAGAAGGGACGCAGGAGCGCGGAAAAGGTGAAAGAGTTTTAGTCGTTAGATCTTGTGCAAAGGCCCGACAGTCGTTGGATCAGCGAGAAGGTGCACGAGAAATTTTTGACTTGTGAAGTCACGACATCATCTGGACCGTCCATTCTGGACTGTTGGATTGAGAAAGATTGTGAACCATCGATCTTATCTCATCGCAAAATCGGGAATCGTGAGTTGGACGAGCAAAGGTTATTTTCACTCCAAAAATCCGATACACGAAATCCCGAAAGGATTGTGAGTCGTCCATCTCAGAGGATAGGTGGCGGCAGATCCAAGCCATCACTCCATTGCCATTTCAGAGTTCGGCATATGAGAGGCCTCGTTGACAAAAGACACAGTCGTCCGTTTGACTGGACACGTGGCAGACATCGAGGAAACCATCGGTGTTTCGACAATCGCGTTCTCAAGTTGTCAGAGAAATTTGGAGTCGCAAGTCGTGAACTCGCGAAACGACGAGGACCGTCCATCTTCAGAGGATGCGTGTCACGCGATCGTCCATTCCAAAGATCCGGGCACTAGACATCGGGATATCGGCGCTCGAGAAATCGGAGTTCTCGAGGTTGTGAAAGTCGGGACATTTTAAGTCCCAAAATCCCGAGAGTTAACCAAGACCGTCCATCAGAGGAGGACATGCGGCAGCAATCGGATCCATCGGGGAAAGTCCCGACAGGAAGTCGTCTATCGACATTTTGGTCATCGGGATATCGGGAATCCTGGTGACAAGAGGTTTGCGCATTTCAGAATCGCGAAGTCCGAAACCCCGACAAGGAGGAAGGAGCCATCATGGGGGCCAGCTGTCAGCATATCGGAGAATTGGGATTCGAGGGAACGACAATCCCGTGGGAAAATGCATTTCAGCATTTGAAACCCCGAAGCCCCGATAAAAGGTAAATCCGAGGACTCGGGAAAAGTCCAGAAAGAAAAGGGCCATCGGCATATCAGGATTTGACAAATCACGGATCCTAGAGATGACAAGTCCGGAACAGAACAAATCGCGAAATCACGAGGAGAAATCAGGACCGTCCAATATAGGAGGACGTGTGGCGGAGATCAAAGGAATCAGGAAAGTCCCAAAAGGAAAGTGCCATTGGTAAATCGATGATCGGGGAATCGAGGAGTCAAGAGAGCTCGTCATCAGAAATCGCTAAATACCGATTCGCGATATCCCGATAAGATCTGGACCGTCAGATCCTCAGAAGATCTGGACCGTTGAATTGTCTAAAGGCAATTTTTCGCATTTCGGCGATTAGAAAGGAGAAAAATGGGAAAATCCCGTAGCGCTTTAACACAAGGCACGTGGTCACATTGCACAGTGACAAAGGTAAATTCAAGGCCGATAAGCTCCCTTCGGCCATCGGAAAATCGACGTTTTGGCGATTGGAGGTAAATACAAATTTTCCCTCTATTTTTTCTGCAAATTTTTTTTATGGCGTCATCTAGCAATTTAGGACCAACTCAAGGTCCGATTCTTCTGGGAAAGAATTACGAGTTTTGGTCTCTTCGAATGAGGTCGTTCTTGCAAGCACAAGAGTGTTGGGAACTAGTGGATCTTGGATATGTGGAACCAGATCCCGCAGCCCTGTCTTCCATGACAAATCCACAGCGAATTGCTCAGGAAACACTGAGGACCAAAGAAAATAAAGTGAAATTCTAGATTCAGAATTCTGTGGATGATTCGATTTTCTAAAAAATCACAGGAGCTAGTACTTCCAAACAGGACTGGGATATTCTTAAATCTTCCTATCAAGGAAATGACAGGGTCAAAACAGTTAAACTACAGACCGTGAGGACACAATTCGAGACTCTAAGGATGACAAAGTCCTAAAATGTGTATCAGTTCATGACCAGAGTCATGGGAATCGTGAACCAGATCAGATTGACTGGTGAAGCCATCACTGATCAACGAATTGTTGAGAAAATCCTCAGAATTCTACCCAAGAAATTTGAAATGGTTGTAACAACAATCCTTGAATCCAAGGATCTGTCAGGATTTTCAACAGATGAACTAATTGGTTCTCTGGTGACACATGAGACTAGACTGCATCTCACAGATGAGTCAATATCCAATGCCTTCAAAACTCAATTCTCCTTCAGCAGAGGGAGAGGTAGAGGAAGAATTATAGGTCACAAAGGAAGAGGGAACAATCAAAGTAACCCTCACTCCAGTGGAGGTAACAGACAACAATATCCGAATCAAAATTTCCAAGGTCAAAGACAACAACAACAAAATCAACATCAAAATTTTCAGCCTCAAAGAGGCAGAGGGAGAAGATCAAATGAGAAATCAAGCATTCAATGCTATTACTGCAAAAAGTATGGGCACTATGAATCTGAATGTAGGAAGAAGCAAGCAGATTATCTCTCAGGCAGAGCACATGTGTCAAATCACACGGAAGAAAACTCAGGAGGTATGTTTCTCTCATGCCACAAGACTGAACAACAACCTAAGGATATCTGGTTGTTGGACAGTGGATGCAGCAATCACATGATAGGTAACAGAGAATTACTTTCATGCATTGGTTCTTCAATCTCATCTGATATTACACTTGGAAATGATTATTTAGTCAAAGTTCAAGGAAAAGGAACTGTTCTTATTCTTACTAAATAGAATGTAAAGAAAGAATGTCTATCATGTTCCAGATTTGAAACATAATTTGTTAAGTGTAGGACAATTCATTGAACATGGCTATAAAGTACTTTTTGAGGGAGCATCTTGCAAAATATATGACAAATTCCCAAGGAGAAAATTGATTTCTGAAATCCACATGACCCCAAATAGGATGTTTCCTCTTACCCTCAAAACTACAAATCTGAGTCAACCATATGCACAGAGTGCATATACCCTGAATGAAACAATGTTTTGGCATACAAGATTTGGACATCTCCCATTCCAGAGTCTAAGTCTTCTTCAGAAGAACTCCATGGTCAAAGGTCTTCCCATCTTTAAAGAGCAAATTCCCCCATGTGAGTCTTGCAAAACATAAGAGAACTAGTTTTCCACGGTCTTCCAATCAAGCCAAACAACATCTTGAACTTGTTCACACTGACCTATGTGGACCAATGCAAACAGAGTCAATAGGTGGTAGTTTTTACTTTCTAACGTTTATTGATGATTTCAGCAGAAAAATATGGATCTATTTTCTCA
>SNQJ01S0258657.1:0-12374 GCA_010110895.2 Picea sitchensis | reverse complement strand
TGTTGCCAAAGGCTTCTCACAACAACCAGGTACTGATTATGGTGAAACGTTTGCTCCAGTAGCAAGATTAGACAGTATAAGGACTCTATTGGCCATAGCAGCACAACACAAATGGCAAGTATACCAAATAGATTTCAAGTCAACATTCCTAAATGGTTTCTTAGAAGAAGAAGTTTATGTCGATCAACCACCTGGATTTGAAGTCCAAGAGCACCCAGCCAAAGTATATCGGTTGAAGAAATCCCTGTATGGCTTAAAGCAAGCTCCAAGAGCTTGGTACGGCAGAATTGACACTTCTCTGATCAAAAGTGGTTTCAGCAGAAGCCAAAATGAGCCAACTCTTTATACCAAAACAAATCAACACAATAAAATGTTGATTGTATGTTTATATGTTGATGACATGATCTATACAGGAAATCTTGAGTTAATAGATTTTAAACATGCCATGCAATCTGGGTTTGAGATGATAGATCTTGGCATAATGAAATATGTTTTAGGGATTGAGGTTCATCAATTATCTAAAGGCATTTTTGTCTATCAGCAAAAGTACGTAGCAGACATCCTGAAAAGATTTCGCATGGAAGAATGCAATCCAGTAGAAACCCCAATACCACTAGGCACAAAATTGAGCAAGAATGATGAAGGTTCTATTGTGGAATCTACTTTATACAAAATTTTAGTAGGCAGTTTGTTATATCTTACATCAACTAGGCATGACATTATGTATGCAGCTAGCCTTGTTTCCAGATTCATGGAATCACCCAAAGATTCTCATTGGAAAATGGCGAAACAAATTTTGAGATATGTAGCAGGAACTCTCAATTTTGGCTTATGGTACACTAAATCTGATAGTAATCAACTTTCTGGTTACACAGATAGTGATTTTGCATGCAGCCTAGATGACAGGAAAAACACATCTGGACATGTTTTTCAACTGGGCACGAACCTAATCTCATGGGCATCAAAGAAGAAGCCAATTGTTTCAATATCTTCTGCAGAGGCAGAGTATGTAGCTGCTACTTCAACTTCTTGTCAAGCTGTGTGGCTGAGAAGAATATTGAAAGATATGTCACATACAAAAAAGGATCCAACTCCTATTTTCTGTGACAATACATCATCAATTTCTCTATCCAAAAATCATGTGTTTCACAAGAAAAGAAAACACATTGACACTCGTTTTCATTTCATATGCGAGCTAGTCAATAATGATGACATTGCACTACAATTTTGTGGTTCTCAAGATCAGCTTGCTGATATCTTTACAAAGCCACTAGGAAAGTCATTTTTTGATTTTCAGAGACAACACTTAGGCATAATCAGTGCTGATGATTTTAACTGTTGAGTTTAAGAGAGAGTGTTAAACATAATGTAACCTCAACAGTCTTACAGTACATTGCCAACTGTACTGGATAGCTGTACTTTCTATTTTTGTCTTGCTTGAGCCTATTTAGCTCAACCATCTTGCATTGTACTGATCTTCACTTCTTCATACATTTCAATATATTGTTCTATTCTTTTCTCTCTGCATTTCTCTTTTCTTCACAATTTATCACTTCCTTGGGCTTGGCATTTCCAGAACGTTTAAAAATAAAAATAAAAAAATCCAGTCTGCTAAATCATCGGTGGTCTGCCCGAGATCCCTTCCTTGTAGCAGCAGTCCCCAAACTTGTGTTGCACCTCCTTGCTGACACGCATTCAGTGGGATGACCCACAATATTTGTTGCATCCTCTTCCATAACTAGCGGCCTCCTCACTGCCACGACTTCCATGTTAATTCCATGAACAACGTTAATGTTTGCTACCCTAAATTTTAATAAGGGAAGGAGAAAAGTGTTAAACCTTCTGATGGATTATTTATTTTATTAATGGAAGTAACCAGTAGTTTAATTAAACCTTGTTGATTTAATTATACTGTACTTTCTTCTAAAATTTATTTGACACAAATCTCGTCTGATGAATATATGATGGTTGCCACTATTAAACAGATGCACAATTGATAATTTCGTCCTTATACAGTTGTTGTCTCCATTTTATACAGTAGATGTTTTTTTTGTGGTTGAGGTTTCTAGGTTTTTATACTTTCATATGTATATAGTCGTTGCTAATTGTTTATGTTGGCTCTGTAGTTATAGAACAATGCCTTATCTTACTAAAAGGTGAGTTAAGGCAGTAAATAGCTATATTGTTGGTTATTGGTTATCGCCTTATAACAACTTTAATTATTTTTGCAACAGTTATATTGTTTCAATGATGATTATTTGATTATCCCTTTATATTAGTTTATTTGTTTGCAACAGTTTTAATAGTTAATTATGATCATAGCAATTATGATAGCGATGTAATGAAAACAATGACTGTATATTGAACGAGATGAATAAATTGGGTATATAACAGTTTTAGTGGTTAAACGATGGGTATGGTAATTATATCTTATGATAGCTTTAATCGTTTCCATTTTCACAATAGTTAAAGTAATTCCATTATGGTTATGGAATTTAGCCCCTCAATAGTTTAACAAACTGCTTGCATTAGATTAATGGCTTAATGGTGATCATTGTGTTTATCGCTCATGATAGTTGTAATAGCCTTTACAACGAGGAATTAAATAAGGATAGGTTAAATTCATTAATGTCGTCAATGGAACCCTCATCGCACAAATTGTAATTATTTATTATAAGTTGTTTTATTCTTTATGAGGCTTAAAGGGGTGTCTTATTTTAAAATAAGGAAGGTAAGTACTATCATAAGTTTTCATATTAGCTGCGGTTGGATGCTTGAGCTTGAATAGTCCTATGATGGTAAAATGCTAATAAAATACTTCTTGATAGTTGTCATTTAACCCTGTTTTGTGGGTAGTTTTCCTTGCACCTTGTTGGCTTGATTGAATATAGTGCTCTCATTATAGTTTTCATATAATGTGTGACCGTGCTAGTTGGGTTCGAGCAACGATGTATTTTCGGTTTGATTGAAGGTTTAGAGATATTTACGTTGTGCTTGGGTTCCTAGTGCGCTTTTCCCAAGGTGGCGACATGATTCCTTGAAATAGGATCACTGCACGCATTGATTGATAAGTGCATATGATACATGGATTGGGTCATGCGCTTCTCATTGAGGGCGTTGTTGTTATTTTCAATTGATGTTGATGTTGTGAGTAAGCTTAGTTGTTTTTATTCTTCGCCTAATTGATTGTTCATGTTGCCTAAGTTGCATGCTGTGCTAGTATGCTAGGTCGTTGCGTTGTATGTTGCGTAATTGATGTGCGTTGTGTTCATTGTCAAGTTGTGGTGCTTGATTGTTTTATTAAATTTCTTACCTTGCGTTCAAAAAATTTGGCTTGTTATGCATCACATGTTTTCGTAACGGCGGGGGTCATTACATATGGTATCAGAGTCAGTTTGATCCACGACATGGGATCCCTACGAATTCCATTGATTATATGCATGATTATGAAATGTCACTAATTAGATTGATTTGTATTCGTGAAGGTAATCATGGTTAGAGGATTCTGTAGAGGCATATGATGGGGTGCTAGGGGAGGAGGCGCAATGCCCCCAGTAGCATCCACACCCAAGGGGTATAACCCCCAGGGAGACAAACAGGATTTCACGCAGGAACATATAGTTGTGGATGATGTTGTTGGGTTGATGAGGTCCTTTCAGAGGATGTCTGAGGTACTGATCAACCGTTTGGATAGAGATGAGGCTAGGGCATCGACACCTCCTGAGGGTGCATTGTGCGTCGAGGTAGGTACTAGTAGAATTCACTGCAAACTCAAGAAGGTCAAATTTCCGAAGCTCTTTGTTGCCCCGGACGACGCAACTATTGAGGCATGGTTGGAGAATATGGTTATTTTCTTTTCACTTCATGACTATACCTCCAACATGAAGGTATACATGGTAGTATTTCAACTAAAAGGGATCGCTCTTCTCTGGTGGAAGACGCTCATGTCGCAATTAAACATGGTCGTTAAAGACATGTCATGGGAACTATTCGAGGAATGGTTCCAGGAGAGGTATTTTTCTGAGGAATTCATTGCGTGTCATTTCAACGAGTTCAACACCTTCCGAAAATGTAGTTGTATAGTGCTCAACTATGAGGCTTGTTTTATGGACATTCTTTGATATGCTCCCCACCTCAATACTGAGAAAATTAAGGTCAACAAGTTCGTGTTCGGCCTTAATGTCAACAATCGTGAAAAAGTGAGGATTTTGATGCCTCAAACCTTGCATAATGTTGTACAGAAGGACCTCATAGTAGAGGAGGATCTCATCAGCGGGGGTCATAGAAAAAATCCGGTAAGACCGATAGGACCGACAATATTTGGTGTGCAACAACATCAGACACCAGTTAGGTATGCACCAGGGTATCAAGGAAGTATGAGAGAATCGACCTTCACTACACCTCGACGACCATCTCCTCAACAACATAATCCTTACAGAGGACCACAACACCAGCAACAACATTGACTGCAACAGAAACAATTCAAGCCTGTTCAGCAGAACAAACCAGGGTTTCAGGTCGGTGGGCCATCGACTTCTACTTCAGGTACCAAGAGTACTAGACCAAAGACAGGGTGTTGGACATGTGGAGAACCACATTACCAGTGTGACTACCTAGATGAGAGGACAAGAGCATCTACCATGGGAGATTTGGGCAAGGCCCATCAAATTCATGCAGTGGTGAATAACCGTGAGGAAGAGCACTAGTCGACTATTCTCGAGATGTCAGGTACTGTGGCTGACCAGAACCATAGTATTTTGATATATCCAGGTCCTACAAAGAGTTTAATTTCTAGTGCAGTGCTAAAAATAATTAAGTTAAAGGTAGTCGAACTTGACGAGTTTATCTTAATAGAAATGGATTCGGGAGCCAAACAGAAGGTTGGAGGGAAGGTTACGGTTTGTAGCCTTAACATGTGAGAGTTTTTCACTAGGACCAACCTATACGTCATGATCTTAGGGTCTTAAAACATCATGATCGATATGGACTAGTTGGAATCGCATGAGGCGATACTCAACTGTAAGACAAAACAATTGAGCTTGGTTGATGATGAGGTATAGGGACACGTGATTGTAGGTAGGAACCGAGGAGTCTACCTAAGGTTCATCTCTTCCCTACAACTATGGAAGAGCATGCACAAGGGATGCAAGATATATGTGATCCTTGTGCTAAATAGAAAGGGTGTGGCAGAACGACTAGAAAACCTTTCGGTAGTACGAGAGTTTGCAAATGTATTTCAAGAGGAGTTGTTAGGATTCACACTTGAGAGGGAGTTGGAATTTACCATCGACGTAAAACTAGGAACTGAACTGATAGCGAGAACGCCTTATCAGATGTTGACCCCTGAGTTATACGAGTTGAAAATGAAATTGAAGGAGTTGTTGGACCTAGGACTTATATGTCCCAGTGTGTCATCGTGGTGTGCACCTATTATTTTCATATGGAAGAAGGATGGGTCGTGGAGACTTTGCATTGACTACCATCAATTGAACAAGGCAACGATCAAGAATCAATATCCATTTCCAAGGATTGACGATTTGTTTGATCATATTAAGGGTGCGATGATGTTTTTGAAGATCGAATTGAGATCAAGGTATCACTAGTTACAGATCAAGGAGGAAGACATTCCTAAGACCGTCTTTAAGACAAGGTTTGGAAATTACAAGTTTACTATTTTACCATTGGGACTGACAAACTCTCGAGGGGTATTTATGATTTTGATGAACGGGGTGTTCTGCGAATACTTGGACAAGTTCGTCCAATTATTAATGACGATATTTTGATATATTCTCGGACGGTGGAGGATCATGACGAACACTTGCACCTAGTATTACAATTTCTATGAGAGAAGAAATTGTTTGGGAACCTGTCGAAATGTTAGTTTTATCAATCAAAAATTCATTATTTAGGGCATGTCATCTCCAGAAAGGCATTGCAGTGGATCCCACTAAGGTTGAGGCTATTATGGAATGGCCTGCATCGAAGAATGTCCCATAAGTGCGTAGCTTCATGGGTTTGGAAGAATACTATCAACGATTCATCGAGGATTGTTTGAAGATATAAAATCCGATTACGGAATTGCAGAAGCAGAACAAGAAGTTTGTTTGGACCTAGAAATGCATGGAAACATTTTGGAGGCTCAAGAAGATTTTGACGACAACGTCGATACTAAATGTCCCTGAAATGGACGAGGACTTCTTGGTATGCATTGACACATCCAAGGAAGTCTTAGGAGGATTCTTGATGCAAGATGGTCGAGTGATCGCTTACATCTCGAGAAATTTGAGAAGGCATTAGGAGAACTATGATATGCACGATTTGGAGTTGTTATCCATTGTGTATGCCTTGAGAGTATGGAGACACTACCTCACTGGATGAAAAATCGAACTTAAAATGGACCATTGTGGTTTACAACACATATTTATGGAAAGAAACTTGAACGCGCGACAAAGGAGTTGGTCAGAATTGCTAAGCGAGTATGATTTCAATATCGTGAGGCTGCATGGCGTGCCTAAGAGGATTATATATGATCGAGGATGGGTTTTTATAGGATGATTTTGGACTAGTTTCCAAGAGGCCTTGGGAACCCAACTTAACTTTAGTACCGCATATAACTCGAAGACAGATGGGCAGACTTAGAAAATGAACCAAATCTTGGAGGATATGTTGTGTATGTACATGATGGAACAACAAAAGCATTGGGAAGAATTCTTATCACTAGTAGAATTTTCATATAACAACATTTATCAAAGCACCATTAAGATGGTACCTCTCAAGTTTCTTTACGGGCGACTGTGTCAGACGCCTTTGAGTTGGGATCAACTTTAGGATAGGGTCCTGGTCAGAAAAGAAGTGATCCAAGAAATGAAAAACCAAATGAAAACCATAAGAGAAAGGATAAAAGAAGCACAAGATCAATATAAGAGTTATGCCAATGCGCATTGTGTCGACTGTAGTTATGAATTTGGTGATCGAGTATTCTTATGAGTGAAACCACATAAGAGTTCGGTCAAGTTTGGAAAGGGTGATAAACTCTCTCCTAGGTTCGTGGGACCTTTTAAGGTTGTGGAAAGGAAGGAACCCGTGGCCTATTGACTAGCCTTGCCTGATTCTTTGAGGCGTATGCACGATGTTTTTCACGTATCTGTTTTGAGACATTAGGTTAGTGATTCTACACATGTGACTGACATGAGTTCCTTGCAGGTATCGAATGAGGGTGCACTCACGGTGGAGCCAATCCACATTTTGTACCATCACATTCGATAGCTACGACATTGAGCAGTAGATTAGGTCAAGGTCCAGTGGGACAACTATAGTTCTCACTTGGCAACCCGAGAGGATGCATATGATATGCGTCATCAATTCCCATTTTTGTTTGATAGCTAGACATATGATATTGTGATATATTTTATTTCAGCACACATATACTGTGAAACTTCGAGATGAAGTTTAAAACAAGAGGGGGTGTATGTAACATCCCTCTCTTGTGCTCACTGATTGGAATTATTCTTTGAGGACACTTGCATGCAAGTGATCTAGTTCATTATACAATTGGATGTTTTGATTATGCTTATGAGATGTTGTGGATTTGATGATATGTTATTTTGCGATATTTATATCAACATGTGTTATTGATTGGGTTCTCCTGAGTGTGCAAGATTTTGTACATTAGAGAATGCCGATGGCATCGATGGATCTCCTTGGACTCTGGATCAAGTAAGGGAGTGCACTGTTATGGTTTGAATGTTTTTTATATTACAAATGTGACATATGACTAGATATTATGATGTTGATTTTTATAGATGACATGTTTCGTTGATGGATGCAGGTTGACAATAGATTTCCAACTAGACTCATATTTGGAGGAAATGGGTCACACACGACAACCAGAGACATTGAGGGAGAGGAGTGGCAGCAACCCTGCCACAACCTAATAGCACTCCTGTTGTGGCTCAAACTGTAGGTTAACAATTACCTAGTTCGAGTGATCCACTATGTCATGAGGGTAGACTATGATAGTCGCTCATGATGATTCTAAGAGGGGTGCAATAAGGTAGGGTCCTTATTCCTTAGAGGCCCTTAGTCTCCCACAAGATCACCTGACGAAGTATCGACTCTAGGTGTTTGACGTCTACCAAATTCAGTGAAGAGGCAAGTGGCACCCTTGGAGCACGTAGTGCCTCTTGAAGGGAATGTCACGCAAATAAAACCAGAATGTAAGCGAGTGGCACCCTTGGAGCACATAGTGCGTCCTGAAGGGCACATCGCAATTATTTTTTAACTATGGTAAGTTAATAAACCTAGTACCTAGAAAACTATGCCTCCTTAGGACTTGGTCGACCTTAAAATGAATGATTTTATGAGTAAAGTTAATAACATTTTTTTCCCCTAAAGAACTATCGCCAAGCCTAGTGAATTTAAAACCTAGGCCTAAGTAGAAACTGTGAAAAATAAAATAAAAAAATAGACATATAACCAAAAGGGGGTAAAGAAAATTCAAACATTAATAATTAAAGTAAAATTTTAATGGAGGATTAATTTATAAAAAGGGTAAATTGTTGTTTATATCTAAACTTGCTAAATCTGAACTTAGGAGAAAAATGGAAACTTAAGGAAAAGGGGAATGTCTAACATAGTAGATAATCTAGTCTTTTGGAACCTTTTATTTATGAACTCAAATAGCTTTTAGGAAAGGCATCATTCATTTAAGAAATTTAAGGAAATAAAGAAACACCAAGGAGCAGTTTTAGGAATGTTTTTAGGTGGATGAGGGAAATAGGCAAATTTAATTAATTAATAAATGGATTTTTTGGTGCAACTAGGGGATCGGGTGACATGTGTATGGGGGAGGTTTATCCCAATTAAATTTAATAAAATGAATCTAATGAGGGATTGAGAAACTAATCACTAAGAAAACTCTATAAAAGGATGGCGAAGGAGGAGTATGGATCACGTCTAGTTTGCGTAAGGTTACATTGTCAAAATTTATCTTGACTAAATTTCTCTTGTGGGAGTTGGGATACCCATCTCAGATAACGAGTGGTAGCTCGACCTTGCGAGGTGAGCTGGGAGCTAGCATTCTCTGGTATTTTGTGCATGTCCCCTTTGTGGCTCGGGGGGTTCAGGGGGAAGAAGAGTACCCCTAGTATTGGCTGGGAGTTATCGGTGAGGTCTCAACGGTTGGAAGGAAGGAGTTGGATGGAGCGCGAGCACGGGACAACATCAGCGGAACCTTTTCCCTCACTTTAGGTACACATGTCTAAATTTCGCAACTGTAAATAGTTTAATTTATGTGGTTTTACATTAACTGGAATGTGGTAAGGGATTTGGGATTTATTGGTGTTATTTGTGGGTTCTGCGTTTTGTTAATTGTTGTCTAACCTTGCCCAGTTTTACTGAGAGCACCTTAGCCTTTACCATTCCATCTCTACTATTAGTTTTAAATTTTAGATCAGCATTTAATACAAATTTATTGTAGAAAGATTTTACTATGAGTCAATATTAAGATGGTGTAATAACTCTCTTAGATGTTTTATGCGTTGAACACATTTAATGGATTTTCAAGGTTTATAGTGTTAAAAAAAATATGCCTTCCATTCTCGCTGCATTGTTACCCAATAATGACTTCCTTCAACTAACACTTCTTAGACCCCATACATTTGCGCTAAATGTTTCCTTAAAACTTTTGAATGGCAAGGTCTTATCCCCACCATTTGTTTTTATTAACTTGTTTCTCAGATCGTCCAGCCTCCACCTTTCGACTGTTTCCTTCCAAGTTAGCACCTCACATAGAGAGATATCTATAGCCATATTGGTAGACATAAACAAAAGGTCTTTGTTGATATCTGATCTTTGTAAGCCGAGTGGCCATGGTTGGGATGGGATCCTGCCTGGGCTGGGATACTCAACTTTGATACTTGGTCTGATACTTGGATTGGGTACTCAGTTGATATATAGCCATAATGTATATCAATCATCATAGTAGTAGAAGAATAATACGAATAACAAACATGATCTAAGATCAGTGTTCAAACTAGTTTCAAGGTTACTGATGTTCTTTAGTTTCCTTCCTGTATGGTATCAGACGGTATCAGGTATGCTCATGTGTGGATGGGTCAAGACAGTTGGAGTCTCTTTTATTTCACACAATACGCTTTCACAGTAAGGAACCAACACGTACTTTAGTTAGATCGAGAGAGAGGATCAACTCCACCTCTCTACAGACGATACCAACATTTTCACAACTGGTTTATGATTAATACGGGTCGAACTCGTGCCGAATCCCAGTGCCGCCCGAGATCCAAGTCGAGTATCCCAAGAGCCCAGTCCAGACTTAGAATCCATTTACCGGGGCGCTTTTCTGCACTTCTCTGCTATTGATCGGTTATGGAWAGCAGAGGAGCTTACACAGTGCCTAGTTACATACTTAACGGGTGCCTCTAAGAGTCAGAGAGGAGACCTAGAGAGCTCTGACTCGGATTCATAAATTGGATATTTTTCTCCTAATTCAAATGGGTCCCATTCTCCCATGGGTAGCACCCCAGGAGACCACATATCGAGCCCCGCTGCCAATGGCCTCAATGCAAGAATTACGTCTCTATCTCTTAACAACTCGCCTTAGGTGGACAACAATTCCCTAACAGTAAAACTATAACAGTCAACTAAAGCCATCATTTAACTGTATTCACAGGCACGCAGACATCTGTCTCGTTCCTTCCTTGGGCTCGGCGTTGCCAGAACGTTTAAAAAAAAAAAAAACTTTTTCAAGTATTGTAAATCACCGGTGGTCTGCCCGAGATCCCTTCCCTGTAGCAGCAGTCCCCAGACTTGTGTTGTGCCTCCTGGATGACACACATTCAGTGGAACGACCCATGATATTTGCTGCAGCCTCTACCAGAACTTGCGACGTCCTTGCTGCCATGACTTCCATGTTAATTTCATGCGCAGTGTTAATGCTTGCTACCCTAAATTTTAATAACGGAAGGAGAAAAGTGTTAAGCCTTCTGTTGGATTAATTATTTTTATCATGGAACTAACCAGTAGTTTAATTAAACCTTGTTGATTTAATTATATTGTACTTTATTCTAAAATTTTATTGACAGAAATCTCGTTTGATGAATATATGATGGCTGCCACTATTAAATAGTCACAAAGTTGATAATTTCTTCCTTATACAGTTGTTGTCTCCATTTTATAGAGTAGATTTTTTTTTTTTTACGGTTGAGGTTTCCAGGTTTTTATACTTTCATATTTATATACTCATTGTTAATTGTTTATGTTGGCTCTGTATTTATAGAACAACGCCTTATCTTACGAAAAGGTGAGTTAAGGTAGTAAATAGCTATATTGTTGGAATTACGGCAGAGAATCTATTATTATTGGTTATCGCCTTATAACAACTTTAATTATTTTTGCAACAGTTATATTGTTTCAATGATGATTATTGGGATTATCCCTTTATATTAGTTTATTTGTTTTGCAACAGTTTTAATAGTTAATTACGCCCAAAGACGTATAACTATTGACAATGGGCAGATTTAATAGGGGTTTAGTGCTTAATAAGTTTTTTATGGACAGGTTGAAATATGGCTGGAATATTCTTAGTAGCCACACAAAATAAATGGCTCTGATTTCAATCATTAACTTCCTAGCTATTATAAAGACATTCGTTTATGTGTTTACTTTTTTACATTTATCTAATCATATTTAAAAATTACTTTGATAGCTAACTGATTGCCACCTAAGTGATTAGCATAAATTAAAATATTAACACCAGATTGTTGTAATTTGCAAATGCGGAAACACAAATTACCATAAGACAATCAATACAAATGCAGACAAAGAACACAACAATTTACGTGGTTCACCCAAATGTTGGGCTACGTCCACCAAGCATAGGTATCAGTTATCTTATTATTCGGCTAATGGAGATTACAGTCGGGTCTCACTCCTCTCTGACTCACTCAGCCTCTACGGGCATACATCAAATTTATAGCAATGTACATATTAAATGTAATCTCATCCATATTCTAACTTAGGTGCATTGGTTACAACCAACCCTGGTTTATAGGATCTGAAATCCTATTCATGGATGAATTGTTGTCACCGTTTCCAACAATCTCCACCTTGACAACAATTAACCTGATACCTTGTTCCTGCTTCTGTTCATCACCTTTTCTGCAAGCCAAGAGAAGCCAAGCACCATTGTAGCTTCTCCAACAGTACTGGTTTTGTGAACATGTCTGCACAGTTCTCTTTTGTATGCACTTTTTCAAGAGAGCCTCCACCTTCATCGATGACCTGTCTTACAAAATGGTACTTGATAGGTATATGTTTTGTTTTACTGTGATAGGCTGGATTCTTAGCCAAGTGAA
>SNQJ01S0258655.1:0-12374 GCA_010110895.2 Picea sitchensis | reverse complement strand
TGGATGGCGCATATGCACGCACGGCCTATGTAGTCATAGTGCATCTTGATTTTATAACTGGTTGTATAGTTTTGGACCTTTTGGAAATGCGTTTTTGGTAATTTTGGTCCATGCGTGGACTCATAGTTGTTTGAAGATGTTAGATTCCTATAAACATTTGCAGACGAAATTTCAGTGATAACATATATGTTTCCACAAGAGTTCTGTGTGTATATATTTTAATTGCTTGTAGTTTGAAAAATTTATGTGGCATAGCTCAGTTGGATACTGGGTATGTTACAATATGTTTGACAGAGAGAACGAAATAGTTCTCTAGCATAGCATGGCCCGACATAGATGGTTGGGGACATTACAATATGGTATCAGAGCTTCAGGTTTCAACACTGAACCTAGATGGCCCGAGAAAGTTGATTTGAAGTGAAATTTCACAGAGAATTTATTTCGAAGTGGTCGAGTTGTCGTGGTTTTTGCGTTGCTAAAAATGCTCTTAAGGGCCTCAAAAATGCTCTGCAAAAAGATGAAGTTCAAATGATATAAAACATCACAAAAAATCACTAGTTTTCTATTGTTGTTTAGCCTTCAAGAAAATATCTCAGAGAGATCTTTCTAATGGTGTAAATCATTCGTCAAACAGATCTTTTATGAGAAAGTTACAGCACAAACACTTAAGGGTAAATGTTCAGACCCATCTAACTTCAAAGAGCCATAACTTTCTGCTCCGGAATCAGATTGAAGTGCGGTGATGTAGACCCCCTACCTCACCCTTCGGAAGGATCCACGACCTCTCAGTCACTAGATCGTTCCTTCCTGCTGAACCAAAATAGCTCTCTGGTTCTAGATGGAACCCTTCGAATAGAACCACAGGTCCTTTTGTCCCTGACGCTAGCTTTGAGAATCCCTGCATGCATGCCACCCTTTTCGACGCCCTTCTCCCTTACGATCCAACGAATACCTCTACGTTGAATCCTTTTCTCTCTCGTGACCTTGGGTTGTGACCCAAGGCTCTATACTATGCACCTTTTTCATTTCATAAGTTCGAGACTCCTACATGCGAGATTTCCTTGGCTCCCTGTCTTTCGAAATGCCGAAACTCGAAAAGGGCCTAATGGCTCCTCCTTTAAGCCTTATCCACATGACCTTGTCTTATGGCCTAGGGATACTCCTCCGAGTGCTTCGGCTTTCACAATTCAGGGAATCGTAATGTAGTGCTCCTCCTTTCCCTTTCAAATCCTCGAAACCCTGAGAGTTGATACCTCTCGGATCCACAATCCAAATCTGTCACTTGATCAACGACCCAGATCAAATCCCGATGATCTCCTTTTCGATATTTTGCAGAGTCTTCACCTCCCAAATATAGGTGACCAAACTCTTGGTGACTTCTAAATCTCTGCCACACGTCCTCCAAAATGGGTGGTTCTGATCCTTTCGTGAAATCCCCTTTTGTGATTTTGGTCTTCTCTTCTTCTTCATTTCCCCATGCTGAAATGCCGACCAGCAGTCACATATCCCCTCCAATGGACGGATCTAACTCTTAATAATGATCAACATTCATGATATTTTCAAGATGATCAACAGTCATGATCAAATCCCAACATTCTTCCTTTCCACGATTTAGGAGAGTCTTCACTCTCGTCTCCCGGTAAACAAATCCCCGGTGGCTTTCGGATCTTCGCCATGTGTCTTATAACGACGAATGGTTCTCATGCTTTCAGGACTCTGATGAGTCCATTCCACTTTGCATACACAAGGTTTAAACCTCATGTGCCTTCCTCCAGAGCCGATGGCTATCGGTCCTCTGTACTATATTTGACGGTCTACAGTGCTCCTCCTCCTGAGCTTTCCCATCTCTTACACTTAAAAGGTTTTCTAAGTGTCGAAGACCTCAACCATCAATTCTTCCCTGCTGAAGATCTGTACTCAAAAGTGCTATCCTTCTTGAGCTTTGTCCTCTTTGAATATTTGACCTCTTATGCACACCTTGCATTCAAAGATCTCGAATAAATCAAATTCGAGGAATTTTCTTGAAACAAAAATACCTTACACCCACTTGGCATTCTGTAATATATCAGATATAAAAAGTATGCATAACAAAAATAAAATGCTAGAAATGGAAGAATAACAAAAATATAACCACAATAACACTGAAATGATATAAGAATAACAATATAAATAGAACTTTGATTATGAGAGCAATGTTCATGGGCCTCTTCGAGGGGGAAGATCCAGTCAAGAAGAGCTCTATTACAATAACCTCCAAGCTAGGGTTCTCATACCCTCAACTCCTATTTATACTAATTATGTCTATCAAAAGAAGCATCTAGAGGAAGATCCTTCTAGAAGTGGAAGCTTCTATTATGTCTTCTTACATTCAATTTATTTTATTTTATTACAAGGCCTTATTAATATTGACCTTTATTACATCCGAATATATTGTTCTACCTATGTGCAGGTTAGGACCCTAACATGTCCTCCCCCTTAAAAACAACCTTGTCCTCATGGCTTGAGATGTGGAAATTGTTGCAGAATGGTAGTTGGTTACCAAGTGGCATCTGCTGGAGTTGTATCTTTCCACTGGATCAACACTTCCTTGATGGTTCTCTGATGCAGGCGACGCTCACGTTGGTCCAAAACTGCTTGTGGTTGTAGCCAAATGGATCCTTCTTCGGATAACTCAGGAAGGCTGGTTTGAATTTGGTACTTAGTTCCGATCACCTTCTTTAAGAAGGAAACATGAAAAATGGGATGTGGCTTCGAATGACTGGGCAAAGCTAACTAATAGGCCACCTATCCCACATTATTGAGAATTGTATAAGGACCACAAAATTTGGGTGCTAGCTTCTGACAATGCTCAGCCTTGAGGGAATTATATGTGTAAGGTTGCAGGCAAAGAAACACCTGATCCCCTTCTTAAAATTGGCGTTCAGAGCAACCTTGATCTGCTTGTTTCTTCATGTGATTTTGTGCCATGACCAAATTATCTTTGAGGGTATGGAGAATAGCCTCTTGAACTGTAAGTGTTTGGTCAACCGCTTGGACCTTCGAGACACCAAGTAAGTATGAGAGAACTAAAGGTGGCTTCTATCCATATACCACTTCAAAAGGAGTCATGTGTGTAGTTGTATGGTTTGAAGTGTTGTACCACCATTCAGCTAGGGGTAACCATTGAGCCCACTGATTTTGTTTTTCTAAGGCAAAACACCTCAAATATGTTTCCAAACACTTGTTGACAACTTATTTTTGACCATCAGTCTGGGGGTGATAAGTTGTACTAAGATGCAATTGGGTGCCTTGTAGCTTGAACAGTTCTTGCCAAAAATTGCTTGTGAAAGTTGGGTCGCGATCAGAAATAATAGAGTGTGGCATGCCATGGATCTTGAAGACCTGATCCATGAAAATTTGAGCCACTATGGATGCTGTAAATGGGGGTTTAAGAGAACACAATGAGCATGCTTGGAAAGGAAATCAACAACCACCATGACTGATTTATTTCTTTGTTTAGGTAGCTTAATAAAATCCATAGAGATGTCCTTCAAAATAACAGGTGGAATCAAGGGAAGCTGGTTGTAGTGTGCCCAAAGATTTGATTGTTCTCCCTTGCCGTGTTGACACACACCACATTTAGCCACAAAATTATGAATTTCATGTTTCGCCCACACCATCGAGAAGAAAGAATGTTTGACTTTGTCATGTGTTTTGGTGAACCCGGAGTGTCCCGTTGTCGGTGTAGCATGAAGCTCGAAGAATTACCATGGATTTAATCTTTGATTGTTTACTTAAATACAAATGGCCTTTGTATCCAAGTATCTCATAATGGAGCCAAGAAGTACCACAGGGCTGGAGAACTAGGCGCAGTTGTTGGATCAGTTGCGAACTTTGGGATCTTGTAGCCATTCTAGCGAACAACTTGGAGCTAATATGGTACAATGAAGAGAAGAAAAGGATCCTTCATCTTCATGTTTGTGAGAAAGTGCATCCACAACCAAATTTTATTTTCCTTTCTTGTAAATGATCTCTCCTTAATCATGGCAAATATCTTAGTTACCCATTTTTGTTGCTCTGGGGGCCAATGCATTGTTCCAAATACTTGAGGCTTTGATGGTCTATCTTGAATTTGGAAGCATTTCCCCAATAGATGAGGGTGCCATAGATCAACGACAAGAAGAATAGCCAACATTTCCTTTTTAGGAGATAGATTTGCATAGATTTCTTTCAAATAGTTGCTTACTGGTAAAGGCCAGTGACCTCTTACATAAGGACAACACCAATTCCTTTCCACTGAATGCATCGTGTTCCAAGACAAAATTATTTGTGAATTCAAGAAGGGCAGGGACTGGAGTGGTGCACATGTGCATCTTCAAGGTTTGAAAATCTTGGGCAGCAAGCTGGAGTCCAAGTGAAAAGAGTTCTTTTTAAGGAGAAGCGGTAGAGAGTCTTTGTAATCTTTCCGTAATTCTTAACAAACTTGCGTGGATTTTTGGGTTTAACAGTTTATTATCGCAAGTTTTTGAGAGTTTTTGGGTGAGGTCGGTCTTTCATAGCTTCAATATTTTCCGGATCCCTTGATGACACCATGCTTGCCAACGGATGACCAAAGCCTCTACTTAGAGGCACCAAAAGCACATTTAGACTATTTGAGAAAAGTTGGTTCTTTGAGAGTAGATGGAGAACTCTATCAACATGAGAAATATGTTTTTCGAGGTCTTCTATAGATGAGGATATGATCAAAGAAAACTAATACAAAATGATGGGAAAAGCGATGGAAGACATGATTCATGAGGCTTTGGAAGGAATGGAGGCATTGCTGAAGCCAAAGGCATGACCAAAAACTCTTAATGGCCTTCATGGCGGGTTCTAGGAAGTCTTTGGGATGTCTGCCTCTTTCATAAGTATTTGGTGGTAGCGAGCGAAGATCAAGTTTAGTAAGGAAATGGGCACCACTCGGTTCATCGAGGAGGTCATCAATGATGAATGGAAATTTGTCTTTAATGGTAAGTTTTTTGAGGACATGGAAGTCAGGACACATTCACCAAAAACATTCTTTCTTGAGGACCATGACCCGCAGGGAAAAGAGTAGGGGCTCGTGCTAGGGAAGATAACACCTGCATTAAAGAGTTCATGGACCATTTTTTCGGTTCAGGCACGGGGAAAATGGGTGGCGATACAGATGGATATGGGAGGAAGGCTTTGTTACTAGAATGGAATGATCATGAATTCCCACATGAAGGATGGATTCCATGGGGATTGGAAAAGACCAATTTATGTTTTAGAAAGGATAAACGGATGTCTTCTTGCGGCACTGAGGTTGTTTATGTTGCTTGGATGACATGGAGTTGAACAACAATAGCACCAGAATGGCCCTTTGTGAGAATATTTTCCATCACATTGGGAACTAATGATCTTAGGTGAACTAGTGGTGATACCTTGGAACTTATAATGGTGGCCCTCATCGGTCAAATTACCAGTTGGTATAAAATCCATGAGAATGGGACCCAAATTCATATCTGATGCACTTTTAAAACAATGTCACCACCCATTACATGTCTATAGAAAACATATGATATTTAGGGTGGTAGTCCAATTTGGATATGCACATTTTTAATGCCCTCCACATTTCATAGAGCCACCATTGGCAATCATGATTTAGAGATTATTAACAGCATGGATAGCAATGAGTTTCTAGCTTGGGCAATGCGGCGATGAGATAAGAGTATGGAGATTACTTCAAACTATCAACCAGAATATTGACCTTCCAATGCTTGATGTAACCTATTAGCTTGAGGTTTTGGGGAGAGGAGAAGCCAATTTGAGCATTGAGGGAAATGATGGTTCTACTTAGGGAGGTCTAAGGAAGGGAGGTTATGGGGTTTCGGTGACTCGAACCACGAGGAGTTTCAATATCCTCTTTTGAAATATCCTGAGGATATTGCTGAAGCTGGCTTATGTTGCCTGATGTGGCGAGAGAAATATTTTTTCATCTGAATTATAACAAATTCCTTTGAGTTTGGCGTTCAGCCATTTCAACCTGGTCAGTTTGGATCTTTAGTGGAAGGAGGGAGATGGCGGATTTACTAGTTGGTGAGGGATAAAGGAGGGTTTCGGTTTTGAGAAGATACCTGGCTGTTGTGATTCTTTAGCTCTTTAGTAGCCTCCAACCAACTCTGAGAAACGAACCACAGGACATGGGCACGGATCTCATCCCTGAGTTCTTGATAAAGCACATTCTCGAGAAAAAGGCATGGAACAAACCCTTGCTGATGTCTAAAAAGATAGGCATCAAAGGCTATAAAGTCTTCCTTGTTCTTGGAAGTTGTTTCAACTTTGTCAAATGGCCCAAATGGTTTGGTGTCATTGTCAAAGTTTTCATAACTCTGCCACAAAGAATCTATCCAAGCAATATACCCTTAATGAGAAGTTTTTCTCCATTGCCAGATTCTTGATCTATATGGAGAAAACCATACTTGAGTTTGAAGTCATCATAGTGTTGTATGAAAAGAAAAATAATGTTCCATTTGGGTTACCCAACCGGTGGAGATGCGAGCCATCAAATTTGGTCACATCCACCCATGGAAAGCGTGAGTCACGTTGAAAGTAATGGTTCTTAAAGTTATGGGAATGAGAGGAATGGTCACCTTCGGTATGTGGAGGTGAGGAAGAGGAAAAGTTATCTGTAGGGATATAAAGTTTGGTGCAGAGTCTTGAAAAGATAGATTCAGATGAATTGTTGGTCTTTTTGATTTCCTCCATTGAGGGCGCATGGTTGCATTGATGGTGACAACATTGGGCCGAAGGTTGTTTCTCGCACTTCTTGTTAGGTCTCGATGAGACGGTTACTGAGATTGTTGAAGTGAGCTTCAATTCTTGGCTCCGGGTATGGACCATGAGGATGGATGAACTGAAAAAGGGAGTGGTCAAACATTTTCGAGCATGATGTGGATTAATTATTTGAATATGGAGAAAGATGAATCAATGGAATAGGTCTCAAAATAATGGTGAAAAATTTTCCAGACTTTTTGTTTTTTACACCTGCAGAGTTATAATCCAGTCTGAAGAATACTTCTGAGAGAAATGCTTAAAATCCCAACTAGAAAGAAATGTGTATTTGCGGAAACCAAAACGGTTGCGTGACAATAGATCTTGCCTATTTTATTTTTTATGTTTTAAATCACAAGGGTTAGGTATTCAAGGGTTCTGAGACAAGGTTTTCCTATATTATAGCTCTCGATATCGTGTGAATTTTAACTTGATGAAAATTTACTCATCTAATATCTGTATCTAAGGAGGATAGATGGTACCTTTAGCCATACTACCCGACTAACCAGGTACTAGAAAGTATATTGAGTGTTTTTCTTGGTGTACTATAGTAGTTAGGCTGACCCGATCGATTTATCTAAAGAGGATTTCAGAAAATCTAAGATGGAATTTATTACCTGTGTTTTGATGTGCTACCACTCGAAGAGGTACCAAGGTTACAACGGTGGCCAACAAATGTGCACTTAAGAACCACTTGTATTTCTGGATCTTATGAATCCCTCAACCACGGTTTGATGCACGTAATGACAGATCTATATAGCTTAAAGACACTAGAATCGTCTCCACCACGGAAAAAACATTACCCACGAATTTTTTTTTCCAAAGGAAAGTGCTCTGATACCACTTGTAATATACCAGATATAAAAGTACAAAAAGAAATAAAAATGCTAGAAATGGCAAAATAACAACAATACTCTTAGATAATCTCCACAATAACACTAAAATTATATAAGAATAACAATAGAAATAACACTTTGATGCGAGCAATGTTCATGGTATCTTGAGGAAACCTCCGGTCGGCGAGCTATATTAAAATAATCTCCCAGATGAGATTTCTCATACCCTCGGCGCTATTTATACTAAATTTTTTCTATCAAAATAATCATCTAGAGGAAGATCCTTCTAGAGTGGAACAGCTATTAGATGGCTTACATTCGATTTATTCTATTTTATTACAAGGCCTTTTTAATATTTACCTTTATTACATCAATGTATTGTTCTACATATGTGAGTTAGGACCCTAACATGTTCTCTTAGGTTATCCCTTCGAAACTTGGCCACTTCTAGTCTCTATGCGCTCCTTACACTTGGATCCTCAAGTTCCCTCTATCCTCTCTCCCAACCCTTCTCTAAGTTGTTCCTAAGACTCAGTCGATGCACTCCTTGATTTTGAGATGCACACCTTGCATACATGGTTAGGAAGAGAAACGATTGGAAGCGTCGAATTCAAATTACGACTTCATGAAATGGATTATCTCGAACTCGCCATGAATGAGAATGAAACAAATACCACATACAAAATGAAATATTCATGCAATCACATTCAGATGAACATAGTCCGGTTTGGGACAACTTTTCATCTATTCTATTCATTCATAAAATGAAAAATACGCGTGGTGTTTCCTCTGCTCTATTATACTCTGGTTCTACTACAATCCTTCCATACTCTACTATGTATATCTCTATTACAAATTGAAAATCATAATATCTAAGGACTGGCTCCGTGAGCTCTCTCATCCTGTTCTGAAATATATCATTTCAAACTTAAAATTGTTACCTACTTTGTCCCACATTACAATGGTGAACTAATTACTGTCGAACCGAGTCCAACACTCCATGTATATAGTTTCTTCTGATCCTTGAGACTTTTCAAACAAGGATTACAATATTCAAATTGCTCAACAAAATATCTCAACAACCATTTAGATACAATTAATGCCAGTTAAATTTCAGGTGTTGCTGAAATCTCTTTCATTTTCAACCTTGAAGGTGATGCTCCTGCATCATGTAGAAATGAATCAATACAAATATATTGAATATATAATTGAGTTCCCGAGAGCTCAATTAGATTCTACAGACATTTAAAAGCGTCTAATATGGAAAAGAAGATGTCTGCAGCATATGAGTTACATTATGGTATTTTGGCCTAGAACTTTAGTAGGTTGTAACTAGCATCCCATAAACCAGAAAAAGGTGAAACTTGGAAAGAATTTCCTATATGTATATGAAACCCAATTGATATCTATGAAAAATCAAAAGGATTAGATTGTAAATAATGCATAATTACAGCGAGTTAAACCAAGTCCAGAAAAAATGAATAGAAAAAATTAATACAGGCCGTTCAAATAGCCATAACTTTTGTGAGACTTCGAGAATTAAGCATGGAGGAAGGCATTGAAGGTATTGGATAGTAGAGATATAAATATCACTCGAGAAAATTGATCACATTTGGAATTTATGGAAAGGTATACAAATAACTTGTTAAGAACCAAAATATCAACATAGCATGGAAAAACCTCGAGAAAAGTACTCAACTCCTTTAAAAGGAGATAATTTCGGATAATAAGCCTCTTTTGAGGAAACCTCATTTTAACCCACTTAAATGTTCAATTACAAGATGATTCAAAATGAAATGTCTCATTGGTATATATAGAGGCGGAGGAATTATAATTACAACTAATGGCTAAAGCCAGCATTAAATAAAGAATAACATTACTAATGCATAATATGCTTTAATTAAGTGGTAATGTGAGTAATATTAGGGCAAAATGCCCCTCTCCTTGAGTCAAGTGTTGTCCACAATGCTTGGTAACTCTGGATGCTTCTATATAAAAATGTCTATCTTGCTTAAGGTGGAATCTTCAGGCGGTAGTTTCCTCCATTTAATGACATACTCTGAAATGGATCTATTCCTCAATTTGGTGAATTCTTGTGTGTTTGATGGCTTCAAGATCCAATATGATTTTTCCTTCCTCATCAAGTTAAAATATAGTTTGAGCCGGGATTCATATCACCTATAACCTTCTTTTAGTATGAAACATGGAAAACTGGTTTTACTCGTGAAGATGTAGGCAGCTGCAATTTGTATCCATAGTACCAATCTTTTTCCTTTACCTTATAGTACCATAATTGCTTTGATGGTATTATCCTTCTTACGGCTTTAGCAGGGGACATCTGTTTGTGATTTAGTCTTAAAACACCCAATTTCCTATACAAACTTCTTTCCGCTATGATGTTGATCTTTCTTGTTCATCACGATTTTTGGTACCCATGAATTAGGACACGTCCTTTAATATTTGGAGAACTCTTGTTGATTCTCGATGTGTCTTCTGTTGCTTGAACAACTGGATTTTTTTTTTGAAAAATGTGGAAGGATGGTGGCTATCCATAAAGTGCCATAAAATGGTGTCATTTTTTTTTGCAGTATGAAGGAAGTTCCTATACCTGCCGATGCGCCAGGAGTAGTAATTTGAACCATTGTGTTTGTTTATCATAGACAAAAGCGAGGTAGCCTTCCGGTTGTTTGTTCACTATCTCATTTTTCCATCAGTTGAGGATGATAGGATGATCTAAGAGCCAATTAATTGCCAAACAAAATAGATACGTCCCAAATATGTCCAGTGAAGATAGGATCTGTCACTTACAATAATCTTTGGGTTGCCATGCTGGCTTTGAGCTGTCTCCATGAATGGGGTGGAAGCTGTACTAACTTTGAAGAAGGGATGAGAGAGTGCACAAAGTGTATGCTTAAATGAGTATATCAACAATCACCATGATGACACTCTTTCCTTGGACTTTGGTAACCTATGATGAAATCCATGAGAGCCTCCTCCCAACATTGACTTAGGATGGATAATGGATGTAACACACAGGGGTCTTAATTGTTTCTACCTTATTTGTTGGAAAACCAAACATTCTATAAACCTTTGTTGATAGTTTTAAAAGGCCATCCCAAAAATCTGTGACTCTATGTGGGTTTTCAAAATCTGATGCCTCCTACTAGAAATTATGCAAAATTTCAATAGTACCTTTGTTTGAGTTGGGAGTTCATAAATAAAAGTGATATCGTATACCATAGTGAATCATTTTCCATGTAAATGTCTCTGATGCCTTTGGAATCACATTGCAACCTTTGAATGAGATTCCCACACTTTTTAAGTCATTCTTCCATTCATCCCTTGCTTCGTATCCAATTGGATTGGATGATTGAGATAGCATAGAAAGCCTCAACATCTTCATCCTTTCTTGAAATTGCATCTTCCTGGCATTTTCTTCCCCTTTTTATAGTGCTTCTATTATCCAATCGGATTGGATGATTGAGATAGCATAGAGAAAGGCCTCAACATCTTCATCCTTTATTGAGAGTGCATCTTCCACAACATTTTTCTTCCCCTTTTTATAGACAATTTCAAAATCATAACCCAATATCTTGGTTACCCAGTTTTGTTGTTCTTCTGAAGATAGTCTTTGTTCCAAGAATTATTTAAGACTATCATGATATGTTTTGAACTTGAAGTGCCTACCTATTAGGTAAGGATGCCATTTCTTCAATGCATGGAGTATTGCCATCAATTCCTTCTCATAAATGGGTTTGTGTAAGTCCTTTCCCTTGAGTGGTCGACTTTCAAAAGCCAGGGGCCTTCCTTCTTGCATTAGGATAGCACCAGTTCCATTTCTTGAGGCATCATATTCCAAAATAAAGGTTTTTGTGAAGTCTGGAGTGGTCAAGACAGTAGATTTACAAATCACCTCTTTAAGTTGTTCAAAAGATTTAGTTGCCTCTGGAGTCCATGAAAATGCATCCATCTTATTTAGTTCCATTAAAGGTGTTGCTATTCTTCCATAGTTCCGAACAAACTTGCGGTGGTAACCTGTCAAACCCAAAAATCCTCTAAGATTCTTCAATGTTTTGGGAATCGGCCATTCCATCATGGCCTTAATCTTGTTAGGGTATACTTTGACACCTTCATGAGATACAATATGATCCAAATACTCTACCTCCTTTACTCCAAAGAAACATTTGGATGGTTCAACATATAGTTGTTGCTCCTTTAGTAGTTGTAGCACCTTGTCAACATGTCACACATGATCCTCCCAAGACTTTCTATATATTAGTATACCATCAAAAAATACTAACACAAATTTTCGAAGGAAGGGCTTGAAAATGGAATTCATTAACCCTTGGAATGTGGAAGGTGCATTTGTAAGGCCAAAAGGCATGACCAAAATTTCATAATGGCCTTCATGAGTTCGGAATGATGTTTTTGGGATATCTTCTTCCTTCATTCTGATCTGATGATACCTGAATGGAGATCCAATTTTTTGAAATAGATTGATCCATGTAGTTCATCTAACAATTCATCAATGATGGGAATGGGAAACTTAACTTTAATAGTGATCTTGTTGAGCTCTCTATAATCTGGACACATAAACCATGAGATATCTTTCTTGAATACCATTACCACTGGTGCAGAGTAAGAACTTTGGCTAGGTCTAATAATGCCAGCCTCTAACATTTCTTCAACCATGCGCTCAATTTCACTCTTCTGGGTGTAAGGGTATCT
>SNQJ01S0258654.1:0-12440 GCA_010110895.2 Picea sitchensis | reverse complement strand
TGAAAGATCCTTTTTCTAGCATCCCTCTTCTTTGTAATATTTTTGAACAACATAAGTGGAATCTGCCCTCTATGCAATTGTTGTTCCATTGACGAAAACAAATATGAATACGTATCGAACAATTGCAGCTGCAACATGGAACGGTGCAATATTTGTGTAACTTATCCAACATACATGCACATGCAAAAGTAAAGGACAAAAATGAATATGCAAAGAGGCACCATTGCCTTGTCGTTGTCGGACTCTCCATCCTTTATATGGAGAATGTGTTGCGAGCCAAATTTTCTCGCTAGTGTGACAACAACCCCAATTGTTCCAATTGGGTAAATATCAGTGCTCTGTGCAAGTTGGTTGATAGTCGAGTCCGGGACAAAACGATATTCTGAAAAAACAACGAGAATTTTTTCCACAATGATTGTTTCGTTGAGCGAAATAATTCAATCGCAATCACCATGGTCATATACTGTTTTGGGCAATATATTAAAATGTGTAATAGATATCCCATTACGCGAAAATATATTTTCTGCATGTTTCTGGACAAGTTGTGGAGGAACAGTCAGTGTCACTGTCATCATGGCATCCTTGTATGTCATGTCAACATGCATAATGGATCTACTTTTGTTTGTCTTGTCCAAGTAGGTGCTATAGACAACCATTATGTCCCCAACGAACACTTGTCCAGTTTGGCGGCTGTTCAAGCCCTCTATTGACAATACTTTGGATGTCACAGCTCTAGACTTGATAACATTTTTTTGAATAGCTAAACTAAAGTGAATGGTAGTGTGCTACAAGTACATGCATAGTTTTGATGAACTATGGAACCAAAGTTTCACAACCACACCTCTTAGTCTGTAGAACATGCAACACGTTCAACGTCTCGCTTGTACTTGTTGATACTTCTTGCGAGCTTCAAACCATGTATTGCAGATGACATCAACATATCTACCATGCTATAGATGAATATATAGCCCAACAATTTTTTTTAGCAAACATAGTAAGAGCAGAGCATATGCATTTTTACCTTTGGCCTTGTTGGTCTGTCGATGTCTGGGATGACTGGCTGCTCATGCCTGTGTCACTAGTCCAACTTTTCCTGATGCACGCATGTGTAGATGAACATCAGGACTAAACAAACATATGCATTGTATATTTTCCATCGGAATGACCAACTGTAAAACTGTATGCATCTAAATATTTTAACTGGAGAAATGTTTAACAGTAAACAGGGTGTGAGAGTGGGGAACCATGGCCAATCTGTATATCGCGGACCCCCGGAAGCCCAGGGAGCAATCTTCAACCTGTCAGCCTGGCACCCGCAATCGAGAAAGTGGGTAAATATGGAAAAATGTAGAAGCACGACCACATATGTGAATCCATTAGTCCACCAACCGGTGCACGAAGGAATTTTTAGAAAGCACACTAGGAAGATGACATAGAAAACAAAAGGGATAATAGAAAATGGAAAAAGTAGAAATAGGGAGCGCAGAAAGACCCATTACTGCAAAGTCATTGTTTTCAAGTCTAATATTATATGCCCCCACTTGGTTTGTATATTTAATTTACCATCACACTTGGTATACCTTTTAGAAGATTTCACCACAGAACCCTCTGTTGTTGCACAAAACGATTCATCTCCTTGTCCAAGCAACCTATTTTTTCCAAGGCAGCAACGCCGAAGATGCAATGGACATGGAGGCAAGTTAGTATGAAGACATACATCTAAAAGAAGAGAAACAACTCTATTTACCCGCCAAAAAGTCCTTCGTCCTGTCCAGCCATTATGTTTGTTTAAATGCAGCAATGCAGTGCAAACACAACGGACATGAACCAACTTAGTATGCAGGAAGGAACACATGTAAGCAAGATAACTTACCATGTAGGAAGGCACGCAACTAGTTTAACACATATACAGAACATAAATGAAATATAAAACAATGCAATATGAAACAACAGTACAAGCATGCACCTTTCTATATCCTCTTCAGCCGATGTAGTCAAGACTCCCTCGTTTTCTCCTGCTACTTTGTTTGTTTGAATGTGGGAACACACAAAATTCAATGAACATCAGTGGAAGCTGGTATTCACCAGAGAACAAGGAATATGTACACACATCAAAACTGACTGAACGAACAGTCTAGAAAGGCAGAAACATGAACCTTTGCACTTCTCTATCCATGGTTGTAAACGCGCAGATTTGTTTTCCTGGCCAAAATATATTACAAGGCACAAAATATCACGCAATTGCATAGCCACAACTAAATGATTTCTGGTTTTCCCTGGCAATTTATCCAGATATACCCTTTAACCATGTTCTTTATCCTCTACACAGACTGTTTTACCCACCAAACCACCCAGACATGCTTCCAGACATCAAAATATAATCTTGCAAAATCTTTGTTTCACATATCATATCTCAAGCACAACACAAATTCTATCGTGCGCACACCAGTCTATGTAGAGGAGAAATAACATGTAATGTCATATCCGCACATCTGACGATACATGGTTTATAAATGTAGCCTGCACACATATGTTTTACTCCAACAAAAAAACAACGGATATTGTAACTTCACATGTAGTCCTCCAACAATTTTGCATGCAACTATTTTCTTTCATGGCAGGATTGGAGCACCAGCAAAATCTCATAGAATAACAAATATCGGCCTCGACAGGCATGGAAAATAACACAACTGCATGTCAACTCGTGGGTGCAGGGGTTGAACACCATAAAACGCCCCAAAAGAACAATAATAATCCAAAATAAAAGAAAAAAGAAAAGCTCCAACCACCGTCACTGCACCCCAACCCTGCAAGGCCGAATCAAATAAAAGAAAACAACAAGGACCAAAGCAGCCAAAAAGCACGAACAGGCCGAACTGCACCCCCAGGGCCCCAAAGCGCAAACCTCAGCCAAACAAACAGAACCAACAACCCACGAACCAACGAACCAGTAAGAACCACTGAGCCAGTGAACACCATATGTATCTCCAACGATTACAAAACTGCAGCCAAAGCACAGAAGGAACAGGAAACATACAAGGAACATGCGACTACAAATAAACAAACATTTTCACTTGCAAGCTGCAAACACTGAACAACAAACAAGGAATACAAAATGAAACTATGGAATCAAAACTTACTCTGAAATGATGAAATGTCGAGCGAAACAACAACAACTAGCAACTGACAAACCAATGAAGAAGAACCACTCACCGAACCAGTAAAAAATGTATGTAGCTTCAACGATTACAAGGATGAAACATACAATGGCAGCAACCGACAAACTAGCGAAGAAGAAGCACTCACCGAACCAACAAACAATGTATGTAGCTTCAATGGTAGAACAATGATGAAACATACAATGTTTGTCGAACTGGTGGTGGATAAACAAGACTTTGCAAATTCACTGTAACTGTATACAAATTTTTGAGGAAAAATGTACTCCGAGAAGCGTATTTACATAAACATTTAAGACTGTCAGGCTGTCTAAGGACCTAGCGGTATGCAAACATTTAATTCCATAGCTTCAACAATAGGTATTGTGCAAATATTTTCGGTCAAAGGACAAACTAATATATGTAGTCAACCCATTATCGATTCCCTCTATCCCTACTTTTTATATAAAACATTATATAAAAATATATGTTTTTAATTCCATAGCTTCAACAATAAGTATTGTGCAAATATTTTCGGTCAAAGGACAAACTAATATATGTAGTCAATAGTCTCTCTATAGTCCCTCTATGCCTATGACAGTGACTAATACCACATGAGGACAAATTACCGAATACTGTGTCTGATTCTTCATCATGAGTGTACTGTTGATTGTCTAATTCCGGCACTGAGAATAGGTTGCTATTTCAGCATGCTCTCACAGTGTGATCTTCCGAGATAACCTGCGAATCACAACAGTGGTCGCCTTCACTAAATGCGATCTTACTATGTTTTCTTTGGCCCCACACGTGATCCCCGAGGAACACAGGTCAGCTCCAAATGGCCGGCTCGATCGCTTGGAGGTTTCCGTTCTAGTACTGAAGAATAGTTGGTGGGATGATCCCCAACGAACGAACACAGGTCAACTCCGAGAAGAACGGCCGGCTCGATCGAAAACGATGTTGTAACATCGCGTTGGGGGCGAAAACCGAAAACATTGTAACATCATTTTCGATCGAGCTGGCAGTTCTTCTCAGAGTTGACCTGTATTCGTTGGGATCATCCCACCAACTCCCCTTCCCTTCAGTTCCGGAACGGAAGCCTCCAGGTATCCCTACAATTATTGTAGTCGTACAATACATTGGCCATATATTCAGGCTAATTCTATTCCTTTCCACTTCATTTCGTTGTTCTGCTCTCATTCTTTCTTCGTTAAAGATATGAAAACACTTCTAAGCATCGACGGAGGAGGGGTCCGTGGGATCATCCCTGCAACTATCCTTCAGTTCCTCGAGAAAAAGCTGCAAGTAATCAATAATTCAATGGAATCGTATAAATTCCACTTCTAAAAGCTTGTGACCGCATTTTTATTTTGAGGATATCTATCTCGACTATGCTAAATATGAATTTGCGGTGATATTCATGACAGGAGTTTGACGGTCCAGATGTTAGAATAGCTGATTATTTCGACATCATTGCCGGGACGAGCACTGGAGGATTAATCACTGCCATGTTGACTGCTCCAAATGACAAGAAACGCCCACTGTTTGCTGCAAAAGACATTACTCCTTTTTATTTGGAGAACTGTCCTTCCTTTTTTCCACCACCGAAGAAGTTAGTGTGTTGCAATATTTTTATTGTTTTAATGTTACAACCTTAATGTTCAATATGCCAGCAGAAAGCTGAATCAATTTAAATGAATCATTGGCAGGGGCATTTCTGGATGGTTACGGACACAATATACGGTTCTGACTGGCCCCAAATATTCCGGTGATTTCCTTCACAGCACCGTAAGAAGACTATGTGGGGATAGAAGATTACATGAGACGCTAACCAACATTGTGATTCCTACATATGATATCCATTTACAGCAACCAATAATCTTCTCATCTCTTCAGGTAATCTTTGTCTGTTACTGTGAATTTGATGTGACTGTGAATTTGATATTGTGAATTTGATATCGATCCTAAATTTTAATCCCAGTTCAAGGAATATATACAGCTTGAGTGGGTCTAATGGTTAAGAACATGTGTTTCCTCTTAAGAGGTCACAGGTTCAAATCCAGAGGGGGTAGGGTATGTATACCTTCTTAGAGTTTACCAGTCAAACCCCTGGGCTGAGGCGGAGGGGATCCCTTGTCCCACAAACAAGGGGTCTCATACACCAATTTGGTGTGCTGGCTTAGCCGTGACCTTAAAAATAGATTATTATTATTATTATTATTATTAATATGCCAAATCTCTTTCCAGGCTAAGAGAGATGAATTGAAAGATGCACTTTTGTCCGATGTCTGCATTGGGACCTCAGCAGCTCCAACATATCTTCCTGCTCATTGCTTCAAAACAGAAGATTCTGGAGGAGTTGCAGCTTCAATCTCATTGACGGTGGAGTTGCAGCTAACAATCCAGTAAGCCATGTTTATATATTGTTCCATCCCTACTTCTTAGTTGGTAACCATTATTGAAATTAAACTTTTGAATGCCACTGCGTAACAGTTTTGTCTGAGACGATGTGCAGATAATTTGCTTCTGTCTGAAATAATTTTGCAGACATTACTTGCGATGAACCATGCGATGCGAGAACCTGTCATTCGCAATCCAAATCTACTACTGTCTAAACCAAGTATTGATGATTGGCCTTTGGAGTCTCTGGATTTAAAAGAGAACGAGTCGAGCAAGTTTCTTGTTCTCTCTCTCGGAACAGGACACAACGTAGATCGATACAAGGCTACTGACGTTGCAAAATGGGGCCGGTTAGGATGGTTATGCAATGGCGGTAACCCGCCTATAATTGATATCTTTATGCAATCTAGTGCAGATATGGTGGACATTCACGCATCTGTCTTGTTCAAAGGTTCTAACAAGCATAACTATATAAGAATCCAGGTCCTTTTGTTGCACCTTACATATATAGTTCACTGATGTGCCTCTTTACAGATTGGAGAATTTGCTCTTGTTTGAAGTTGAACACCATCCATATTGGATATGTCTAACAGACTGCATAACTGTGATCAGGAACCCGATTTAATAGAAAATAGCAGTTCAATGGATCTGGCGACAGAGGAGAATCTGAATGGCTTGAAAATGATAGGCACTCAACTTTTGGACAAGCCTTTTTCAGAAGTGAATATCGAGACTGGCCACTATGAGGAAGTGCGAGGAAAATACGCCATGACCAACAGGGATGTATTGACTAGGTAATTATAATCATTATGAAATATGTCAAATTAAAGAAAGCGTTCATCAGAGCTGTGAGTCATGTGAATTGGTTTCAGTATTAATATTGTAATGATTTGGCAGGTTTGCTAAGGAACTTTCAGCCGAAAGAATGTTACGATTAACCGGTGCTCTTATAAGCGCACCGGTTAAACGCACCGCACTTTCATCATTCTAATATGCGCGGCTCAATAGAGAAACTCGTAGTCAATTGTAGTTTCAACCAATTTGAGATAGGACGCTGGGTCTTGGCAAGAGTCCGAAGGCTTTCGTTACAGAGCTGGTGTGTTCCGGGACGTAATTTGTTGTAACAACAGACGCTGAACATGCTGCTTCGTTATTCATGTCTCAGAGATTATGTGATCTGAGCCACCGTGAGAAATATTTTTGTTATATGCATCTGAGCCACCATGAGAAATATTTTTGAAAATATTTTATTTTTGTTATATGCATCTGGGCCACCATGAGAAATATTTTTGTTATATACAGAAATTAATAATTGAATCAGGCAAATTTTCAGTTCCTATTATGTTAATAAGCATTTATTATTTCCTTACTTTCAAACTTTTTTAATATAATGTAATTTAAAAATGCGAAATTTTCGTATTTCATTAATTTTAAATTTTGCTTTGGAGAAATAAAATAATACTATGTCATGTTATTAATTATTTTTGTAATCGTATTAATTATTCTTTAAATGCAGATTTTCATCCAGATTATAATAATTTTTAAAATCATTATTATTAATTTTTAAGATTTTTTTAATTATTATTATTTATTTTTTGAAAAGGTAAAATTTATGATAATTCAATTTAATTGTCTATTAATATTATTAATATTTTTTTTTTTTATAAAAGTGGATCCTTATATTAAATTAACTGAGAGCTTACAAAACGTGCAACCTATTAGCATACACAAGAATGCTAACAGTTGAGGGTGGAGATTACAAAACCTGCAACCTATTAGCATACACAAGAATGATTACAAAACTTTTCATGGTTTTCTCCACATCCCAATCCTCGAGACCTTCTTCGAGACATCGCCAATCGCCTGCGGTCCATAGCCTCTTTCGCATTTCGCAAATCACGATTTCGCGACTTTGGAGGACAACTTCCTCCATGCTTCGAGTTCCCGATTGTCGAGTTCTCGAGGTCTTCTTGCGTTAGATTAGTGGGACCAGATCGACGATCTGAAGTGCCTGTGAAGCTAATAGTCCATATTCTCTCCCATTTTTTGCGACTTCATGACTTTGGAGGATAGCTGCCTCTGTGCTCTAGACTCCCGATAGTCGATGTCCCAAAATCATCTCGCATCCGAACAGTGGGCCTAGATCGATGGTCTGGAGTGCTTGTGAAGCCAATGGTCCAGATTCTCTCCCCTTTTTCACGACTTCGCGAATTTGGAGGATAGTTGCCTCCGTGCTCTGGACTCCCGATAGTTGATGTCCCGAAATCATCTCGCATCGGAACAGTGGGCCCAAATCGACGGTACCGAGCACCTATATAGCCAACGATCTAGATTCTCTCACCTTTTTTGCGAATTCGCGTATCGCGACTTCACAACTTTGGAGGATAGCTTCCTCCATGCTATGGACTTCCGATAGCCGATGTCCCGGAAACATATTGCATTGGAACAGTGGGCCCAGATCGACGGTACCGAGCACCTGTTGGTCCAACAGTGCAGATTCTCCCACACTTTTCGCGACTTCGCGACTTTGGAAAACAGTACCCACCATGCTCTAGACTCCCAAAAGACGATTTCTCGAAATCCTCTATCAATTGTTTATCATCTGTGCTATCGTTGACAGACACCCTCTCTCTCGAGCTTCTAGTCATTTCTAACTTGGAAGAATTACTGAGTAATCGAGGATGACACCCCGTCCGGGATAGGGCCGTCCAGGTGGGGAAGATCCGTGCATTGGAGCCAGAGGGGTGAGATTTGTGACTGCCTGGAGTTATGGAGAATGATCTGCTGCATCGAGTCAATCCCTGCATTGGCCAGTCTGTTTGCAACTTTGCTCGCACTTCGTCGGATGTGTGAAGGGGTGAGAGTTAGAGCTTCTCTGAGAAGTGCCTGGAAGTTGTAAAGAGGGCCAAGAAGGCGTCAACTGGGAGTGTTTTTCCCTGGATCTATTCCATTCAAAACTTTTGTAACTAAGTCGATTATGATTTTGGAGTCTCCTTCAATGATCAGACAGGTGAGGTTTTGATCTAGAGCCATTTGCACTCCCTTGAGAAGACCCCAAATTTCTGTTGAGTTGTTGGTGTCGCATCCGATATTTTCTACAGTGAGGCTTTGAATTTGGCCCAAGCTGTTTCTTATGACCGCCCCGTAGCCAGAGCAACTTGGATTGCCTTTTGATGCTCCATCAAATTTGACTTTATGGAAGCCAGGCGGGGGGGGAACCACTTAGAGGACTAAGGACTTTTGAAATTAGGCGGGGTTGTTGAGGAGGGGTGGAATGTGAAAACGAGAACCCCAAGAATTAAGGAGCGAGAGCTCACTTGGGTCAGTGAGGAAATCTTCCTTGGTCCATAGATGACGCTGAAGAGTTTCCTGGATGTGCGAGAGGATTGTGTTCCAGGAGAGGGTAGGGGGAGAGGGATGGGACTGAAAGATTCTTCTGTACCTCTCTTTCCATAGTTGCCAAACTATGAAGTCGGGTAAGAGTTGTCAGGTTCTGTTCAGGATAGGACTTTTGAAGGAACCATAACCCCAATCCCTAATTGTGCTTGTGATGTTGTTCTTATCTCGTTTGGTTCTTCTCATGAACTGAGAGGCTTGGTTCCAGATGTCCTCACTGAGTGGGCAACTGTTTAGGAGGTGCTCCATGGTTTCTACTTGGAGATGGAAAATCGAGGGGCCAATGAAGCCTCGTCTTTGAAGATTGTCCCATGTTAAGATCTTGTTCTGTAGAAGGAGCCAGAGGAAAGTAGATATTTTTGGCCAGAGTTTGGATTTCCAAATGGTAATCCAGATGTTGTCCTTTTGAAGATTTTTGAAATTCTCCTGTAGAGTGTATCCCTCTTTGAGATTGAAACTACCATGAGGTGTGTATCCCCATATGAGAATGTCTTGATATGTGCTTTTCCGGATTCGCCTTTGAGATGTTGCTTGCTTCCATTACTGCAGGTCACAGTCCAAGGCAACTTGGAGTTCCTGATGGGTTGATTTCCAGCTGCGCTAGGGAGAGTTACTAGGGATATCTATCTACAGATCTACCACTTTAAGAGTGGCAAGGTATTGTATGTGATTTGGATAGGATTTGAGATTTTCTTCCAATTGTAGGGGTGGCATTTGTTGCCAAGAATTCGTCCAGAATAGGGCATCCTAGCCATTGTGAACTTCCCATAAAGCATGATCTTGAATGAGTGGTCGATTTTTCCAGGTCGCGTTCCATATGTTGGAGCCTTGAATTTTCTCTTGCATTCTTATTAGATGTATTTGATGTGTGTTAGGGGCATATTTTCATTTCCAGAGTTTGGCCCAGATCTCTGCTGGAGTTTTGAGCCATCTCCACCAATTTTTTTCTCCCATGCTACTATTCAATTTTCCAGGGTCCTGGAAGGCCAAACCACTTGAGGATTTGGGCTTACAAACCTTGTTCCAGCTGACTAGGGCCCCTTTTTTGTTCAGGTTGTGTCCATTCCATAGAAAGTTTCTTTGCAGATTTCTTATTTTCTTGATGACGAAAAGGGGGGTAGCTAGGGAAGAGAAGAGGTAAGCAGGGATGGCTTGAAGGACTCACTTTAAGATAACAATTATGGCAAGAAGGTTGAGGGAGAGAAAGGTCAAGTTTCTAAGACGATTGGAAATGGAGAGTAGGAGAGAGTCCCAAAATATATTTTTGGTTGCTGAGTCAGAAAAAGGGAATCCTAGATAGCGAGAGGGCAGAGTGCAAATAGGAGAATTCAAAAGTTGAGAAAGGTGTTGTTGGATTACTTTCAGAGTATTAAAAAAGAAAAGCTGCGACTTGGCCAGATTAAAGGTGGTGCCTTAGGCTTCACTGAAATCAGAGAGGATGGAATTTAGTTTGTTTGCCTCTTGCACAATGGGGGTGTTCATTAGTAGCGTGTCATCGACAAATTGGATGTGGGAGGCTTCTAGTTGTAACCCATGAAGAGGGAGGCGTTGGAGGGATCCATTTTGGATTGAAGCCTTGATGTAGCATCCTAGACCTTCAACCATAATGAAAAAAAGGAACGGGGAGAGAGGGTCTCCTTGCCTTATTCCTATTGTGGGGGAGAAGGGTTGAGAGGGGACACCATTGACAAGGATTGAGAAAAAGGTTGAGAAAACGAGGTTCATTATCCAAGAGATCCAATCCTTGTTGAAACCGAAATCCAATAAAAGAGCTTTCATGTACTTCCAACTTAATTTGTCAAAATATTTTGAAAGGTCAAGTTTTAGAAGCATACCTGGAGTGCGGGTTCTTTTGAACGAGTGGATGATTTCATGGACAAGGATGATGCTATCCATGATTTTCCTTCCTTCGATGTACCTTGATTCCTCCTTGGAAATGATGAAGGGGAGAATGGGCTTGAGTCTTAGAGCTATGACCTTGGAGATGATTTTATAGATCACATTGCAAAGTGTTATGGGTTGGAAGTTCTTCAGATTTGTTACTCTTTTTTCTTTGGGTATAAGGGTGAGGAAAGTGGCATTTAGAGCTGAAAGAACTTTTCCTAAACTGTGTGCTTCCTCCACCAGTTGCCACACTTCTTCCCTTAGAATTGGCCAACAGGAATGGAAAAAGTCTGTGGTGAAGCCATCTGGGCCTAGATCCTTGCCCGTGGGCATATCCTGAATAGCCTGATCCACTTATGTTTGTGTTATTAGTGTCATGAGAGCCTCATTCTATTCCAGGGTGATCATAGTTGGGATATTTTGGGTCACCTTTTCAATTGCATAGGTACGGTCCACCGTTGGTTATGAGATGAGATCCTTGTAGAAATCCCATAACTCATGAGATATTTCCTGATGGGTTGACAAGATGTTTCCTTGTGGGTCTTCCAGTTTCATAATGCGATTGATTAGGCGTCCATGGATCATGGATTGGTGGAACAATTTGGTGTTTTTCTCTCCCTCATTGATCCATTGAATCCGAGAATTATGTCTCCACAGGATTTCATCCTGCTTGTATCTTTCTTCCAGTTGTCTTTTGATCTCGTTCTCCTCTTACTGTTGAATGATTGTGTATCCTGAGAGAATGAATTGCCCCGGAATGTCCTCTAGTTTTTGTTCCAACAGTTTCCTTTCCTGGAAGATGTTCCCTAAGACTTCTTTGTTCCATTTGCGCACCTGTTGTTTAAAGTATTTGAGATTTTGCTAGAAGCAGTACATTTTTGTTCCCTTATGGATTTTTGCTGTGCTCCACCAGTGACGGGCGAGTTCCTGGAATTCTTGATGGGCAAGCCATAATTTTTTAAATATGAAGGGTTTTAATTTGGGGGTGGCGATAGTGTCAACCAATAGTTGAACCAGTCAATGGTCTGAGCTTGCCTTTGGGAGGATGTTGGAATCTACTAGGGGGCCTTCCAAAAGGAGATTTTCTGAGATGAGAAAGCGATCTAGCATGCATGTTATTTGTTGGTGACCTGATCTTTTGTTGGTCCAGGTGTAGGTACCATTTTTGTTCTCTATATCTACTAGTTTGAGGTTCTCTAGGAGTTCCTGGAATTTTGCGTTGTCCTTCTAGACTGGTGATTTCAGATAAAGAACACCTAGAACAACAATGTCCTACCCAATTTCGCGCGCATTCAGCATAAAATAAGAAGCAAGTGGAACAAATCGGCATTCCATGCACTGGAAAAGTCCTTAGTGAGAGGCGAAATCAGACGGAACAGGTACACGCTCGACCTGTTGTCCAAAACAGCGCTAAAACTCCATCTAAAACTCGCCCACGACTTAGATCCGGACGTGTGGAGAAAAGTGGACGCGTTGGCAGCCCTAAAAGATGATAACGCGGATAGATTGACGCGCTCCAGGCAGGAATCAAAGTTTAAAAAACTTCTCAGCCAAAAGGAGAACGCAAGCAATGGCATGGACGCGAAGAAGGTCGTGAATCTCTCC
>SNQJ01S0258652.1:0-12375 GCA_010110895.2 Picea sitchensis | reverse complement strand
CTGAAATTATCTCTTTTTCAAGGCGTTGAGTACTTTTCCTGAGGTTTTTCTATGCTATATTGAAGTTTGGTTCTTAACAAGAATAGTTATGAATAATAGGGCATTGCCTTGGTGTATGCCCATGAATTCATCAGATCTCTCAATACTTAGCTGACTGTGATGCTTGATTTCCTGGAAAGGTATGACACGAGGTTGGGGTATGGAATGGTAAATTTGCAGATAATTGTGCAACTCCACCCGTGTGTCCTGATGAGAGTCCCATCGGATTGTGAGGAGGTCCCATTCCCCTCGTACGTGGACATTCATTTTCCAGATTCCCCTCTGTGTAGAATCTGGTACATCAGACTTGTGGTCGTCCTGGTCTGGGTATCATCAATTCTTGAATCTTCTCTTTCAGTGACGATATGTTTCCTTGTAGTTGTGCTAAATTTTCATCTGTTGGCAGTCTAGTCACCCTTAGGCTCCCTATATATTATTCCATGGCTTTAATCTTCATTGATTTTTCCAAGGCATCTGTCAAGGAGTATATCCATTGTTGTGTTAATAGAATCCGTGTCAGAGGCAACAATCCATGGATATACCATTCTCTCTGGTGATCTTCATGAATTGGATGTGCTAGCCTCCCAATGGAATATTTAAATTTCTAACTATATTCCCAAGCTTATTCTCCTTCCCTCTGTTGAATCTCATGCAATTCAGACAGCGATTGTTGTTCTGATTGCAGCAGCTTAAAATATGCTATGAATTTTGTCAAGGAGGACCTCAAGGTGGGTATGGATGTGGTCACTAAAATGGATATGGTGAAAGAGGCAAAAAACCCCCACATTCTTCAATTGTGGTGAGATTGGTCATGTCTCACAATTCTACACTAAGTTGTGCATGCTATGTGCATACTGTTATAGTCCTGGACATTTAACCTATCATTTTCTAGATTTTATAAATAAATGGGAGGAAAAGAAGGGTAATTGTAACATGGTACATGTCAAGCCGCACAAAAATAAGAAGAATAATGGGGAAGAAGACGTCTTGGTAGTAACCTGTGGAGGGGAAAAGATAGGGGTAGAATTCGAGCACAAAGAAGGATCTGGTCAACAAGCAGAGGGAAATATAAGGAAGCCCCCCCAACTCCCTCCTAAGTTTTATTCAACTCAACAAAAGTAGTTTCTACATGATGTGTAGAGAGCCTTGGAAGAAGAACGAGTGTGCAAGGAGATGCGATGCATGACTCAAAGATCTCTTAAGGAGGCATGGGTTCAAGAGGAAGTCTATAGGACAACACATACGTTTCTAGAAGAAGCACGGATCCATGAAGAGGTGTGGTGGGAAACACAAATGGCATTGGAGGAAGTGTGTGTGCACAAAGAAATACAATCCATGATGCAAAGATCTTTGGAGGAAGCTCACGTGCGTGAATAAATCCAGTGCGCAACCTAAAGATCGATATAAGAAGCATGTAGATGAAATATTTCATGACGTGCTGAGAAGGAAGCGTATGAATACTTCCAAGAAGAGTTGCAACTCACAACGTGCGCAAAAGCCTTGTGTGACCTCGATTGCATGAAAGAAGAAAAAGATCAAGTCAATACCTTCTTGCAATATTGTTTGCATTTGATAAGAGATATAGAAGTTGCGAGTAATTTGACTCAGATGTTAACTTCTTGCATGAAATAACAAGGAGAGGATACCATCATTGCAGCTCCACTGCAAGAAAGGTATGTATTCTAGGTAAGCAAGAAAAAGTGCACTGGCCTAGAGTTTAAGATGACAACAAAGCTCAGTGGGTATGATATGGATGGAATATTGTTCGATCTAGGATATGGTGTGGACATTTTACCCTAGAAATCCTAGGAATTGATGGGGAAACCAAAGTTGTCAGGGTAACCCATTCATCTTCAATTAGCCAATGTAAGGTAAAAGATATATTATACTAATAGAAAAATAGAAATACTGCAAAGAATAACAACGGAACAACAAAGTATATGAAACCACAACACCAAAATAATATTTTTATTGATAGGAAACAATGTTCACTTGCCTTTTCGAGGGGGAAACCTCCAACAAAGAAGAGCTCTATTACAATGATTATCAAGACAAATACTTATCATTCCCTTGACTCCTATTTATACTAAATCTATCTACTAAAAGAACAATCTAGACGAAAATCTTCTAGAGGCGGAAGCTTCTATTAAGTATTCTTACATTTGAATTATTCTCCCTTACTACTAGGCCTTATTAATATTGGTCTTAATTACATGAAAAATATATTATTCTACCTATTTGATGGGTTAGGTAGGTTAGGTCCCTAACATGCCATCCCCCTTAAAAAACAACCTTGTCCTCAAGGCTTGAGATGAGGAAATTGTTGCAGAATGGTAGTTGGTTCACAGGTGGCATATGCTAGAGTTGTATCTTTCCACTATACTAACACTTCCTTGATGGTGCACTAACAGAGACAATGTCGACACTGGTCCAAGACTGCTTGTGGCTACAACCATATGGAGCCTTCTTCATCCAACTCGAGAAGACTGGTTTGAGTTTGGCACTTAGTTCCAATCACCTTATTTAAGCAGGAGACATGAAAAACATTATGGATATTAGAATGAATGGGAAACGCTAATTGATAGGCCACCTATCCCACACGTTTAATAACTATATAAGGACCATAAAATTTAGGTGCTAGTTTCTTAAAATTGCCATCCTTGAGTGAAGTCTACTTATAAGGTTGCAGTTGAAGAAAATTCCTGGTCACCTTCAGGAAATTGACATTTTGAGCAACCTTGATCTACTTGTTGCTTCATGTGATTCTGAGCCATGACCAAATTCTCTTTGAGGGTACAAAGAATAGCCTCTCAAACTATAAGAGTTTGGTCACTCTCCTATACCTTCGAGACATCATGCATGTATGAGAGAAATGAAGGTGGTTTTCGTCCATATACTTCTTCAAAAGGAGTCATGCAAGTAGTTTTATGGTAAGAAGTGTTGTACCACCATTCAACTAGGGGTAACCATTGAGACGATTGATTTTTCCTCTCAGATGAAAAACACCTCAAATATGTTTCCTCGAACTTGTTGAAATATTTAGTTTGAACATTGGTCTAGGGATGATAGGCTATGTTGATATGCAATTGGGTTCCCTATAGCCTGAACAATTATTTCCAAAAATTGCTAGTAAAAGTGGGATCTCATTTAGAGAAAATGGAATGAGGCATGCCATGAAGCTTGAAGATATGATCCATGAAAATTTGAGCCATAGTGGATGCAGTTAATGGGTGTTGAAGAGAACATAAATGAGCATATTTGGAAAGACGATCAATGACCACCATGATGATGGATTTATTGTCCGATTTAGATAAGCCAACAATGAAATCCATAGAAATATCCCTTCAAGTAGTGAGTGGAATTGGAAGCGGTTGTAGTGTGCCTAAGGATTTGTTTTTTTCTCCCTTGTTGCGTTGTAAGAAATCACATTCCTCCACAAAGGTGCAGACATCCTTCCTCATACCATCCTAGAAAAAAGAACGTTTGACCTTATCATAGGTTTTGGTAAACCTAGAATGCCACATGTGGGTGTAGCATGAAGCTCGAAAAGCACTATGTATTTAAGGTGTGATTGTTTTCTTATTACATCGAAAATATATTATTCTACCTATGTGAGGGGTTAGGTAGGTTAGGTCCCTAACATGTCATCCGCCTTAAAAAACAACTTTGTCCTCAAGGCTTGAGATGAGGAAATTGTTACAGAATGGTAGTTGGCTCCCAGGTGGTATCTACTAGAGTTGTATCTTTCCACTATACTAACACTTCCTTGATGGTGCACTAACAGAGACAATGCCCACACTGGTCCAAGACTACTTGTGGTTGCAACCATATGGAGCCTTCTTCAACTCGAGAAGACTAGTTTGATTTTGGCACTTAGTTCCAATCACCTTATTTAAGCAGGAGACATGAAAAACATGATGGATCTTAGAATAATTGGGAAGCACTAAGTGATAGGCCACCTATCCCACACGTTTAAGAACTATATAAATACCATAAACTTTAGGCACTAGTTTATGAAAATGGCTAGCCTTGAGTGAAGTCTTATTATAAGGTTGCAGTCAAAGAAAATTCCTGGTCCCCTTCAGGAAATTGAAATTTTAAGTGACCTTGATCTTCTTGTTGCTTCATGTGATGCTCAACCATGACCAAATTATCTTTGAGCGTACAAATAATAGCCTCTCAAACTATAAGAGTTTGGTCACTCTCTTGGACCTTCGAGAGAAATGAAGGTGGTGTTTGTCCATATACTACTTCAAAATGAGTCATGCGACTAGTTGTATGGTAAGAAGTGTTGTACCACCATTCAACTAGGGGTAACCATTGATACGAATGATTTTTCCTCTCAAATGAAAAACACCTCAAATATGTTTCCAAGCACTTGTTGAAAATTTCAGTTTGACCATCAGTATGGGGATGATAAGCTATCCTGATATGCAATTGAGTTCCTTGTAGCTTGAACAATTCTTTCCAAAAATTTCTAGTTAAAGTGGGATCTCATTCAGAGACAATGGAATGAGGAATTCCATGAAGCTTGAAGATATGATCCATGAAAAATTTAGCCATAGTGGATGTAGTGAATGGGTGTTGAAGAGCACATAAATGAGCATATTTGGAAATATGATCAATGACCACCATGATGACAGATTTATTTTTCGATTTACGTCAGCCAACAATGAAATCCATAGAAATATCCCACCAAATAGCGAGTGTAATTGGAAGCAATTGTAGTGTGCCTGAGGATTTGATTGTTTCTCCCTTTTTGCATTGGAAGAAATCGCATTCCTCCACAAAGGTGTGGACGTCCTTCCTCATACCATCCTAGAAAAAAAATCGTTCGACCCTATCATAGGTTTTGGTAAACCTGGAATGCCAACTGTGGGTGTAGCATGAAGCTTGGAAAGCACTCTGGATTTAAGGTGTGATTGTTTTATTAAATACAGACGGCCTTTGTAGCTAGGCTCTTCATTATGACAAGAGTACTTTTGAGAAACAAGAGAATTGTCTTGCAATTGTTGGATCAGATGTGATAGTTTTGGATCTTGCAACAATTCCTGGTGAACAGCTTGGAGCCAACCTGGTACAATCAAGGATAGAGGAAACAAGGACCCTTCACCTTCATATTTCCTTGAAAGAGCATCTACAACCACATTTTATTTTCCTTTCTTGTAGCTGATCTCATAATCATATCCAAACAGGTTAGTCACCCATTTTGGTTGCTTCGAGGATGAAATTCGTTGCTCCAGAAAATACTTGAACCTCTGATGATCTGTCTTAATTTGGAAGCATTTCCCCAATAGATAATATGGCCATAGATCCAAAACATGCAAAATGGCCATCATTTCCTTTTCATATATTGATTGGCCCAAATGGCGCTTCGAAAATTGTTTGCTAGTGAAGGCCAAAGGCCAACCATCTTGCATAAGGACATCGCCAATTCCTTTCCCTGAAGCATCACATATCCAAGACAAAGGCATTTCTAAAGCTAGGAAGGGCCAGGACATGAGTAGTTCACTTAGCCTCTTTCAAGACTTGAAAGGAGTGATCAGTTGTTGGATTCCAAATGAAAGCATTATTTTTAAGAAGAGCAGTAACAGGTACTGCAATTTTTCCATAATTCTTAACAAACTTGTGATAATAACATGTTAAACCAAGAAACCCATGCAAACTCTTTAGATTCTTGGGATGAGGCCAATCCTTCATAGCTTCAATTTTCTTAGGATCCACCCTCACACCATTCTTGCCAACAATATGACCCAAGTACTCCACTTTCGAGGCTCCAAAAGCACATTAATATTGTTTGAGGAAATGCTGGTGTTGAGAGAGTATATGAAGAACTTGATATACATGGGAAATATGGGCTATCCATGTTTTACTAAAGATGAGAATATCATCAAAGAAAACTAAGAAAAAATGACAGAGAAAAGGATGGAAGACATGATTCATGAGGCTCTAGAAACTGGAGGGAGAAATGCACAATCCAAAGCAAATTACCAAGAACTCATAGTGGCCCTCATGGGTATGAAAAGAAGTCTTAGGAATGTCTTCCTTTTTCATATGTATCTAGTGGTAGCCAAAACAGAGATCAATTTTAGTAAAGAATTGGGCATAGCTTAATTGTTATGACCCAATGCCTTAAAAATGATAAGAAATCAATAAAATTCAATCCACTTCGAGGGGGGGGGCTCCTTTACAATACATAATGATCCTAATACTATATCTCCTTGATTTGTATATAGGAGACAAAGGGTTACAATTATAATGAAAGGGTGCAAAGAAGGGTTCTAGTCGACCTACTAGAAATGTAATAATTCAATATCTAGGGCATAATAAGGGGTTTTATATATATCATGGGGATTTCTCTAGGGATTAACATGTCCATCCACTTCAAACAATTTTTTTCCTTAAACATTTTCTACCCACGGATTCTTTTGCATGAAGAACTCATCTTCCCATGTCGCCTCTTCCACTAGTAGGTTCTTCCATTTGACAAGGTACTCTGTAATTGCTTGATTTCTCATCCGCTTAATTCTTGTTTCAAGGATTGTTTATGGCTCTAGTATGATTTTCCCTTCTTCATTGAGATATGGTAAAAATGTTTGGATCAAGAACTTGTTGTTGATGACCTTCTTTAAGCAAGAAACATGGAATACTGTATGTACACGTGAAGATGGAGAAAACTCCAATTTGTAATCCATACTTCCAATCCTTTGCAAAACCTTATAGGGGCCATAATATATGGGTGCTAGTTTATTTTCCTTATTTTTTTGATTGAGGGACATTTGATTGTATGGTTCTAGATTTAGAAACACCCAATCCCCCACCTTAAATTCCCTTTCCCTGCGATGTTGATCTGCTTGTCATTTCATCCTATTTTGTGCCATAATCAAGTTGTCCTTCAACAATTTTAGGACCTCTTGTTGGTTCCCTATGTGGTCCTCCACTGCTTGAAACTTTGTATTCCCTTTCAAGGGTGATTTGATGGATGGAGGATGATATCTATAAAGTGCCAGAAATGGGCACATTTTTTATGAAGTATGGAAGGATGTGTTGTACCACCATTCCTCTTAGGGCAATCACTTGACCCATTGTGTCTGTTTATCGGATGTAAAGAAACAAAGATATCCTTCTAGAAATTTATTCACAGTATCGATTTTTCCATCAGATTGAGGGTGTTAAGATGAACTATGAGCCAATTGAGTACCAAAAAAAGAAAATAATTCAGTCCAAAAATTTCCCGTGAAAATTGGGTCTCTGTCACTTACAATAATCTTGGGGACTCCATGTAGTTTTTGAATTGTTTCCATAAATGTTGTTTCTAATGTACTTTCTTTAAAAGGATGAGAAAGACAGCAAAAATGGGCATACTTTGTTAGTCTATCCATTACTACCATGATGATGGTCTTTCCTTCTGATTTTGGTAAACCTGTAATAAAATCCATGGAAACTTCTTCCCAACATTGGCTTGGTATAGCTAATGGTTGTAGGAGACATGGAGTGTTGATTGTCTCTCCCTTATTTTGTTGTCATACCAGACATTCTCACAAAAAAAATTGAACATAATTTTTAAAACCTTCCTAGAAAAAATCCTTCTTGACCCTATGGTATGTTTTCAAGAATCCTGAATGTCCCCCTATAGGAGAAATGTGAAATTCCATAAGGATATTCTATTTGAGTTGGTAATTCGTACATAAGTATAGGAAATCATGATACCATAGCAAAACATTCTTCCATACAAACGTTTCTATTGAACTGGGGTCTTCATGTAGTTTTTGAATAATCTTGCATACCTCTAGATCTTGATTCCATTCTATCTTTGATTCTTCCACCCAATCTGATTGTGGGATATAAATAGCACATAGTGAACCTTTTGTTTCTTCCTCTTTCCTAGAAAGCGTATCTGGCACAACATTATGTTTTACTTTTTTTGTATATAATTTCAAAGTCATAACCCAACATCTTTGTAACCCATTTTTGTTTCTCTTCTGAAGATAACCATTTCACCAAAAAGTACTTCTAACTGTCATGATTTTTTTTTACCTTGTAGTGTCTTCATATTAGGTAGGGGCACCATTTATGAACTACATGTCGTATTCCCAACATTTATTTTTCATAAATTGGTTTGACTAAGTTTTTTCATTTAAGTTGGTTCTTTCAAAGGCAAGCGACCTTCCTTCCTACATTAAAATTGCACCAATTCCATGGCCTGAGGCATCACACACCACAATAAATGTTTTTGTGAAGTCCGTTGTGGCCAAGACGAGAGTTTTACACATAGCCTCCTTAAGTTTTTGAAAATATTTGGTTGCTTCTTCTATCCAAGAAAATGCTTCCTTCTTTAATAATGTTGTTAGAGGTGTTGTTATTTGACAATAGTTCTTGAAAAACTTGCAATAATAGCCTATCAATCCTAAGAATCCTCTAAGTTTATTCAAGGTTTTGGGAATTGGCCATTCCCTTATAGATTTAATTTTGTTAGGGTACACTTTTACACCTTCATGAGATACAATATGACCCAAATATTCCACTTCTTGAACCCTAAAGGAACACTTGGAAGGCTTTGCATAAAGTTGTTTCTCTTCCAATATTTGTAATGCTCTGTCAACATGCTGTACATGCTCTTCCCAAGATTTTTTGTAGATTAGTATGTCATCAAAAAATACTAACACAAGTTTTCTAAGGAAGGGATTGAAAATAGAATTCATCAAACTTTGAAATTTTGAAGGTGCATTAGTCATTCCAAATGGCATAACCAAAAATTAATAATGACCTTCATGTGTTCTAAAAGTTGTTTTAGGAATTTCTTCCTGCCTCATTCTGATTTGATGATATCCCGAACGAAGATCCAACTTAGTAAACAATTTTTCTCTATGTAATTCATCTAATAATTCATCAATGACAGGGATAGGAAACTTATCTTTGATGACCATTTTTTTGTGTTGTCTATAATTTGGACACATACGCCATAAGCCATCCTTTTTTGTAACCAACACCATTGGTGAAGAGAAAGAACTTTGGCTATGTTGAATGATGTCAGCCTCTAACATTTCTTGGATCATGCATTCAATCTCACTCTTTTGCGCATATGGATACCTGCAAGGCCTAATGTTAGGTGGTACACTTCCTGGTTGAAAATTAATAGCATGGTCATGGTCTCAAGTAGGTGGAATACCCTTAGGCATTTCACCAAATACCTTGGAATGATTGTTCATAATTATTTGGAGATTTGATGGAGTTGGGGCTATAGATGTTTGAACATCAAGTGAGCACAAATGTGCAATTACACCCTGGTGTAACTTTTTGAGTAATTTTTCCATGTTATTAGATCTTATCACTTTATAGGGTTTCCCTTGGATACCTCTAAGCTCAATTTCCTTGTCATTTGAGGAAAATCTCATAAAAGTGTTTTGAAACTTGAAGGCCACTATTCTCGGTGATTGAAACCATTGGACCCCTAATACAACATCAACACCCCCCATTTGGATGGAAATAATGGGGCTATCTAGAAAATACTCCCCTATGCTAAACTTAATACTATGTAATTTCCCTGAACAATTTATGGTACCTCCATTTGAAATCATTACTTGAAACTCTGGTGCAAGATATAAAAAGCAATTGAGATCTTTTACTAATTTGTAATTGATGAAATTATGAGTGCTACCTGAATCAATCAATATTGTTACCTTTTTATTTTTTATGTATCCTTGTATATTGAGGGTTTGGGGAGTAACGATGTCAGCCAAAGCACGACAAAATATTGTTGGAGTAGTATCTTCTAGATTTGGGTCTTTTGACGGTTCCAATTCTTGATCTTCTTCCTCTTCAAAGTCTATGTATAATAATTTATTCTCATCACATTTATGCCCCTTACTGTACTTACTATCACAATTGAAACATAGTCCTTTTTCTCTTCTTTCATATATTTGTTGAGGTGTCAACCTTGTTGGTTTAGGTACACTATCTTCTTCCTCTTCATAGTCTATGTAGAATAATTTATTCTCACCACATTTATGCCCTTTACTGTACTTGTTGTCACAAATGAAACATAGTCCTTTTTCTCTTCCTTCATCCATTTGTTGAGGTGTCAACCTTGTTGGTTGAGATATGGTTTTCTTATGACCCCCAAAGTGATCTCTACCTCCAAGGATATACTTGTTTGTAGCCTTATTTTTTGCATGAATATGACGAGCATTTTGCATAGCTTCCATAATACTTGTAGGTTTTGTTAAGAAAACCTCCTGTTTAATGTCTTATTTTAATCCACCCATGTAATCTTCTAGCAAGTTTTCATGTCTTAGGTTATCCACCCTTGTGGCCAGTACCAGGAATTCTGAATTATACTCTTCAATATCACCTAATTGCTTGATTCTTGTCAATTGACTGAAGTAGTCTTGTTCCCAAACTTTCCCATATTGTACTTCTAAGTCTCTGGCAAATAAACCCCAAGTGTTGTGATATAAAGGGGGATTCCTTTTCACTATCCATTGATACCATTGATATGGTTTTATCTCAAATTTCAAGGTTTCTATGTGAATCCTTTTCTTATCATCCATAATATTATGTAGTTCAAAATATTGCTCTATTTGGTTCACCCATAGAGATTGAAAATATTCCTAAATTCAACTTTCCCAAAATTGAATTAAATAAGTAAACTATGAGATTCTGCTCATTTGTCTCTACGAAAACCAAAAGATCCTGTAATTCAGAGACGTCTGCAACCTGCTTCTCAGTGGGGAAATACTGCAGTGAAATCACTCGATCATGAATTAGCCCCTGGATGTAAGGCATGTGTATCTTGATATTCTTGGTTCTTTGTCTTTAAATCGGATCAGTTGATATCTGAATGGTACCCTGGTTGTCCCAAAATATGGCAGTCGGTATATGATACTAAATCCCAAACTCAGAAAGTAAACCTGCAACCAAATACACTGTGTGGTGGCATTGAATTCCCCTCTATACTATGCCACTATTGTGGATAAATCAATAGTTGCATGCTTCTTGCGTAACTATCAAAGTGGACTGGAACCAAAGTTGAATACATACCCTGAGGTGGACTTGCAGTCTGTGCCATTGCCAGCCCAATCTGAATCTGTGTACCCGACCAAAGATAGAGGAAAATCAGTGGCATAATAAATACCAAAATTAGGAGTGCCTTTTACATACCGAAGGATTCTCTTAGCATATTTTTAATGAATCTCATGGGGCTCCTGCATATACCTGGAAACAACACTCACTGCATAAAAGATATCAGTACAGGTATGTGTTAGGTAAAATAAGATCCCTACCAACTGTCGATAAAGAGTACTGTCTACCAAAGGAATAGTCACTCCATTGTCCAATCTGACCCTGGAAAAAAAAAGGTGAACCAGTTGACTTACACTCTATCATATGAAACCTGTCAAGTAGATATAGTGCATACCATGTAAAACTATGAGACCCAAGAGATATAGAATTCGATGAGAAAAATAATACTAATCCAATGAATTTGCAAATTAAACTAGTAAACCTATCCCTCAGATTCCCTCGGGCTCTGATACCATTTAAAATTATGAGACCCGAGAGAACTAAAATTCTATGACAAAAATAATACTAATCCAATGAATTTACAAGTAAACAAAGAAGAGAGAGATAGAGAATAATTTACTCCACGAGAATGAATGTATTCACCATATCTTTGAAATTACAATGAGATCAATCTAATATGTAGAGAGGAATTGATCTTGTCACTAATAATATCAACTGCCACTAAACGCATTGTAAAAATGGATAAAGCACATGCTTAAACCTCTAAAATAGATAATCCACACCTAACATGAGTATGATAGGATGAAAAGTGCGACTTTACTAACTGATTAGCTAAACATGCAAAGTTTACTAAAGAAAGGCGATAAATCCCTAAAATCAAGGGACAATTTCCTTGATTTAAGGAGGAAGTGCACTCTCCTTGCTTTAGGTGTTTAAACTATGCATGGATGTTGGAAATGAGTTATTAAGTGGAGCTCTAACTAAATAACTCAAATTTAACTCCCTAAACCTAAGGAAAACTCCCTAAAATCAAGGAAGGTGTCTCCTACCCTCTCTAGAAAGTCAAATTAAGTGAGGAAAAATGTATTGGAATGCATTAACCAAGGTCTAGGTGCCTAATAAAAGTAATACACCAAGGGAAGTTAGTATTATGCTCTAATAAGTACTACCTTTATTTTCATGATTCTATTCCATTTTGATGTCTCCTTTAGGGAATCTCTCATTTAGAGCTTGAAATATCAGGGAAGACATATTTTGCATTTCCTTCATGGAATTTTGTATTTCTCTTTTTATGTCATTCTTATTTTCTTCCAT
>SNQJ01S0258650.1:0-12375 GCA_010110895.2 Picea sitchensis | reverse complement strand
AGGGCAAGGTAAAAGATGGTCAAAAAGTCAATTAAGAGGTTGAATTAAGTTAGGAAAAGGTTGGGAAGGGGTTGGGTAGGTTAGGAGGGTCTCTTCTTGCCACTTTCCACCTTTACATCCACTCATTAACTCAAAATTACAAATGACTTTGTGATATTTTAATAATATCACCTTAGCAATTAAAATTGCTGCTATTGACTCTGACTGACTCTGAGTGGACTAAGACCAAGCAAAAATAGTCCGACTGAGCTGAAACTTGGCCAGTGGGTGTAGGGAGTGCTATTCCATTCATTTCGAGCACAAATACCCCTATCTTTCTCCCAAAGACGAAGTTTTTACAACATTAAGCTCCAAAATAATTAATTAATTAAATTAATTAAAAATTTAATTAATAAAAAAAAACTACTTTAGACTCGACGGAATTCCGCAAAACTTCAGACATTGCCTGGCATGGTCATTTACAATATTCCTAAGAGGTTACTCAATGAACGAGATCACCAGAGCGCCTTCCACCACTTTGGAGGAAGCCTGGGAGGGAAAAACTCAATGGAGATTAACACGACTAGTTAGGAAACCACATTAACCACACGAGATTAAAAAACCACCGATGAAAGGAACTCCCCGATGTCAACATCCAAGAAACCTGACCTAACTATGATCCATCTGAGACATTGTATTGATCCATGCAGGGGTGTGGAAATTTCGGTTACAAAAATTTAAGTGTTGGTGTATAAAACGCCCAGTAGAACCATCTCTGTCACTGACATAGAATAATCTTCATGAAAAATGAGTTGACCTCACGATAGGTCCAACCGGCCAATCTAGAATGGCCACGATCTCCTTGGTGCACCTATACCCCTTGTGCCTTGATGATGTGGCCTAAGTAAAAGATAGCTTCTGTCATCACGAACTCACTTGGACTCTTTGGCATATAATGGTGATTACTTGTATGATGCTCAATACCTCATCCGGGTGCCTCACATGCTCTTGCCATGACCAGATATAGATCAAGATGTAGTCAAAGAAAACCAAAGGTGATTTCAACTTGTGATCCCTTAATATATGGTTCATGCAAGAAATTTGGAATGTGGAGTGCATTGGTTAGCCCAAATGGCATAACGGGAACTCGAAGTGTCCAAAGCCAAGCATCAAAGATATAGTCTTCTCTATGTCTGCTCTCGGATGCTTCGGTGATGTCGGGCGTGAATCAATTTTTTGAGAAGAAAACTCCCCCATGCGGTTCATCCATCAACTTCGTCAATGCGTGGGATAGGGTGCTCGATTTTTGATGGTTTCTTGTTCAAGAGCTCGGTAATCAATGCACATCCTCCTTGGTACCATCCTTGTAGAACTAAGACAGAGAAGAAGCAAATGGTGGCTGCTGGAGTCACAGTGTATAAGCTAACAATTCCTTGATTGCCTTCTCTATCTCATCATGAACCTCCTAGGATGGCGGTGATAGGGGGAGTGATCATAGGTTTGACCCTCCTCTAACTCAATGGTGTGCTCAAACCCCTTGTTAGGTGGTCTCCCTAGTGGGATTACCTCAAAGACTGTTGATGTCGTCCCAATAGAATTGCTGATCATGTGGTATTGTTGTGGAGCCTTTTTGAATCAACACTGGTGGTGATCAAGCATTACCGACATGTCACTACCTCCCATGTCTAAGAAATATCCTCCTCCATCCCCTCTTGGCTGACTGTCACAGGTGCTCACAGCCGACACCACCTCTTAGAACAACCTTCTTATCCTAATCTCTAAATCCCATTTCCAAGGTTTGGTAGTTGGTGGTGATTTTTCCCAAGAGTAATCATCCTTTGAACTCCCTAGCACCCACATGCACGTGAATGGGCCAACCACATAAATGTGTCTCTCAATGTGTAGTCACCTAACTTTATCTCTAAGTCTAGGACTCTATCGAGACACTCCACTGTATGGCCATCCTTTCTGCTTGACATCAAACCCCCTCGACTCCCTGTCTAAGGGTGCAGTCTCGATACTAGTGAAGCGTCGATGAAGTTGTGGGTGGCCCCACCATCTATCGAGCTGATTGCCCATTGCCCTGAATAATCCCTCTGATACAAAATGTATCATACTTGGGAACAGGAAGGGAGTGCAGCTGTGACTCACTCCCAGCTTTGTTGGTTTCCTCTGGTGCTTCTCCGTGGTTGTGGGACCTCTTTGGGGAAGACGCTCCTCTGTGGTCGGCTCCTCCCTGCGAACTAGTGGATCCATTGTCTTCTCCTCCTCCTCACTGTCCACGCTATCTGCGCTACCTCAATATAATGAATCTCCCTTGCCCATGCTGCCGTGGCCTGGGACCCAAGGATCTGCGGTGATGACTTCTTCCTCATAAGCTCTCGCCAAATCTCTCATCCAACTTCTCCTTTCCTTCCATTCTCTGGAATGGCTTCTTGTCTAGATCCCTCTGGGGCACAAATGGTTTTGGAGAAAGTTTTAGTCTTGCTTGGAGTCTGCACGGATCTAGAGTCTGAAGGATGGCATCTACACCCAAAGTAGGAGGAGCACAATGCCTCACCCATCCTCACCAAAGACTCACGTAGATTGCTTCTATGAATACTTATGATGTTGGGTTACGATATATACATTCTTGCCTTACGGCTACCGTTGAAACTCTGTAATGAGCGCCCTCTGTGCCGGTTGTCTCAAGCTGGGCTAGATCCACAAGTGTATCTGGGATCTTCTGTCAAATATCCATGAGCTTCTCCTTAAACTCCTAGGAGGTTGTATTTGTGGCCAAGTGTGATCAATCCATGATACCACCACTAGAGTGTACCTCACCCTCAAGTGTGAGTTCTTGGCCCAGTGGCCTCTGTCTCGGTCATGCGGTTGAGCTTGTAATCGTGTCTAGCCATTGCCCAAATACGGTGGTGTATTTGGGCGATTAAAGTAGAAGAAGGTATGGTGAGTTTACCAATTTTTTTGAATGAAGTCAATGTTATGCCCTAGATGCTGCCCTCCCCTCTGTGGACTGTCTAGAGACGGTTCAGAGTCACGAGTCCACAATACTGACTAGGAGGTCATGTCTGTGAAAGTCTGACCAAAGACATATACTCTCTCAATACTCTGTCCTGCATGTGTGGTTGGTCCTACATTCGCCAGGTGCTCTGTCTTTCTTAGGTTGCCCTCACAGGCAGAAACAAGGACGTGGAATCCCTACTACGTGGAAATTGCTCGTGCAGTGGGTGGTAGATCTCTTGCCCACGAGTTCCCATCACTTGCATTTGCATGTGGGCCTTGAGTGCCTAGAATATCTACCATAGCCAGTCTATCTGCTACGTGAGCCAAAGACAGAGACATGAAATTAGAGCGGCTAGCTAGCATGTCAGCGATGTCTACATAGAAGACTTCGTCTACGGATCAGCTGAGACCTGCTTGCTTATAAATTGGCTCATACACATCACCTAGCCTCTTCTACGCTGCTTTCGACCTCGCTCTTCATTAAGCTCACTTCTCCTAAATTACCTCTTCTCTTCCCTCTACAGGCCCGGGAGGAAAGGGAGAGAGTTAGGTACATCCCTCTTCCCATGCCAATTATGCGTGACTATATTCGTCACCGCCGTGCTCTGACCATCTAGTTCTTCTTTGGGTTCATGGTCTTTGAGTCCAGTGGCGGGACTAAAATACGATACCAACGTAATGTTCACGGCTTGGCTAGTCTAGGAAGCTTATTTGCTAATGTATGTGTAGGATCAAAGGTTTACAACATATAAAATGATCATACAAATAATAAATCGACAAAATTTGAAAAAGTTTGTATTATGATATCTCATGGATTACAAAATGGTCGAATGGGGACAGTCACGACAATACTCGACTAGATCAACGCCACAAAGGATCTTAGCGAGGAATATAAAATAAGCAACTGCTTGTTGAATAACAACATAATTTAGATCAAAGACAAAAGAATATCTTAAAATTTGGAATACAAATAAGCAAGCGCAGGCGAATAACAACCTTTCGGCTAGATCAAAGACAAAAGGATCTTAGTAGGAATACAAATAAACAACTAAAGATAATACCCGGAATATGTGAGCACTATGTAACTTTTGTTGAAGAATGATGGAAGACTGGATGATCTTCCCCGTGACTAGGTGTGTCAACAACACCCAAATCAATAGCTGGTGTCTTCCTCACGGAATACACTGAACTATCTCTCCTGAGATCGCCTCTTCTCCTCAATGACAAAGTCATAATCTGCATAATAATGATAGATTAGGTTGGTGACCCTTCCTTTATAGTTTTCCAAAACCCTAAATCATCTTTGAAACCCTAAATCCTTTATTTGAAACCCTAATTCCTTTACATTGACTTCTGTTTAGCTCATAATGACTTAAGCGTTGTTAACTCTTGTTGGCTCAATGTCCCTTTCCAAATAACACCTATGGTAGGGTGACCAGCCTCTAGTAAGCGTTGTTATCTTGTTAGCTCAATGTCACTTTCCAGATATAACATGCATTGCTTGGGTGACCTCTAGTAAAGCGTTATTAACTCTTGGTAGCTCAATGTCACTTCAGGAATGTAACTTGCGTGACTAGAGTGACCTCTAGTAACCTGTTTACCCCTCTTGTACGGCTATAGTCTAACAGGTGGTTTAGACCATTAAGCCTCCTCTTAAGACTCCCTAGTTGGAAAGGGACATTACAAAATCTGATAAAGTTATTTTCCTTTCAAAGAGTATGTTGATGCTTTATTTTATAATTTGGAAAGTGAAGAAGCATTGGAGGAACCCTTGGATGTTTTTAAAGCCCTTCATGTTATGATGAAGGTGATGACTTTGTTGATAACATTGATGAATTCATACATGTGAGGAGCGTAAATGGGATGTGATTGGATATGATAGGGGATCCCATTTACGACATTGAGGTCATTTACAAAGTTGCCTTTACCATTATCATATGAGGTTACTAATGAATTTGACATTTGGCAACAAGGGAGATGATATGGTTGAACCTTTTCGAGACACCCAAGGATGACGTGGTGATATGTTATCCTAATGATTTTGGTCATGCCTTGAGGATTTTTATGATTTTTCAGTCATATTACTTTGAGCACTTGGATCTTTTCCATGAAGATTATCAACCACCATTGTCTTAGATATTAACAAGGTGACGACATTGCTTGCCAGTCAACGCGATAATGTCTTACAGCTCCCTTTGACAATTTTATCTCGATATATTGTTGATTTTTCATAAGCTAGGTTAAACATGAGTTCACTTCAATTTTCATTTTTCATAACCATAAACAATAATGTTGCGTGATCAAGATCACAAAACACCGTACACAAGAACACAAAGAAGTATCACGAAACCCTTCTCAACAAGGGAAAACCTAGCCAAATCCTTTATATATTCTTCAAGAGAAATACCTCCACCAAGATAAACCTTAGCACACAAGAGGTGCTTCAAACCCTAGAAGAGTAGCCAAAGGAGTTCGCTTGAAATTTGGTGGACAGGGATTTCCCGAAACTCCGAAGGAAAATGCAATTCCCTAGCGAAATCATCCACACCCTGTAGCTTTCCAATCAACAAAAGTTGTCTATTGGCTCAACATGGCCAACCTCTCTAAGGAATCATATATAATTTATTATTATTATAATAGTATATTAATATTAATATTAATTATGCTTTTACATTATTATTAAACATATTAAGGTAGGGCCGACCAGTACCCTTTACACCCAACAATTAGGGTTACAGTTAGGTCGACTCTTGAACAATATATAGCAAAGGATCGATACACCCACTAGTGCTCATCACTAGGGGGCACATCCATAGGATGTCATGGCACAAATTCCTTGCATTACATAGAAGACGGGTCTTCACATGTTCACTGTGTTCATCCACGAACACGTCCACTCTCTGGTCTGCTTGCCACCAGCGGGAGAATCATGCAGGTCTTCTCGTCAACTACTGTATAGGAGGAGGAGGCTAATACATCATCTTCATTTACATTCTCATGGCTGATGCACCCAACGCACAGGATTTCCACCGTTCACCTTGTTAACCATTGCAGGCCGTCTAACTCAGCAGATCCTTTTCCTTTGGATAATCATCTGGAGTTTTTCTCAGCTCTCTGAATGGAGGAAGTCATATCTATGTTCCCAGCTTTGTCTCAAGCAAAAACCACATACCTTCTTAGGGGCTTTCTCTCTTAGGTTTGTAGCTGAGAGAAAGGCTTCACATATAGATCTGATGATCCACATCTCACGAGTTTGTAAGTTGGAGAATGTCTCACATAGGCTGCATTCATCAACACTCCCTCTCAGTGAGGAGGCATTCTTTATCATTATGAAATATCACAGATGTATTTTGAATTTTGTCTTAGCTAGAGTTATCGACACTCCCTCTCAACTAGGGGCCATTCTTCCACCGAAGTTAAGTTGGTGAAGATATCACCCAATCTTTGCAATCTGCTAATGTGTAGGAAGGTATTGCATGTGTGCGATTTTCCTCTACATCATATATAAAATAAGGATATTTCATCTCATGATATTCGATCCATCCGGAAACACTAGTTTCTCAAGGAGCTTTACTCCCGCGGCTCTTGATTATCATCATAGGATCCATCTCCTTGTCAAGTAAATATGTCGAGAAGCTTATGAAGCCACATTGCTTGTACATGATAACTTATACTACGCCTTTGATGCTGAAGGCCACATAGTTTTTTGTTTCCTGTTGCATTTGGAAACCATGGAAAACTTCCGCGATAGAACATGGTCGATGTGCTTCTACATTCATATGCGTTCTACTCAATCTGAATGCGACATATCCACCGCAAACTCAAGTTTATGGGCATATCTTAGGCCATATCCAGAAGCATTACCTCATTATATATCTCAGTATGTTTTGTTGTTTGTCTAGTGAATCTATCTCAGTTGACTCATGAAATGGCTAGAGACATTCTTTGCATGGCATGAATCAAGTGCAGTGTTTACCGGTCCCCATTGAAGTGATCAAATGGTATGGACCGGTCTCGTTCGAATCATCATCAATCTTCTTCTTTAAATCCATCATGGTGGATTTTGCATTGTCATATTGAACTTCTTTAATGTATTTTCCTTTGTATATTTTCTTGACTCAAGAATCTTATGGAGTCATCGTAAGCGCTTCTTGCCCCAAAGTAGTGCATCATATTTAGATTCTTCATCTCGAATTGAGAAATCAAGGATTACTTTTAACAACAACGCTTTCTAAATAAGTCATCGGGATCAAGCTCTTGTCACCAACTTTGTAATGATATAGGTTTGGATCAGCTAACACTCTTGTTGAAATCCAAACATCAGAAATCTATCTATCGATATAGTTTCCAACTCATGGATGGAAGTGTGTCAGGTTCAACTGGATCAAGTGTCTCATCATAGACAACTCCCCTCTGTTTGTGGGAAACCTCTACGGCTATAGATCATTTTGTATTTCTTAACATTTTCATCAGCTGCATGCTTTACCATAGACTTCCTTTATGGTCCCCGAATAATATCTTATGCATCATTGTTTTAAGATATACTTGGTATTCTAATACGTTATGGCATTTTGCCATCTTGGTTCTCTTGTTGCTTCTCTAAGACAAGGAATCAACATCAATGAAGTTGCTCATGACTAAAGGATAGCTTCGAAAATCTCTTTTTTGCTCGGAATGTGCCTTGAGGGGCTTGTATGCTTCTCTGCCTCTTGCATAATGAGTCTAGGTAGGCATTTTATGCCTACTACAATATCTCTGAACATATCAAGCTGGGAATGACGGAACAGGGGAGGGCGGCTGCCATGATGTGGGGTTCTGGGTTGGCGTTGTGAACGAATGGTGGGACCTTTGAAGATTCATTGTGTCCTTTCTTCCTAAAGGATCTAGCTAGTACTTCTTCTCTTTGGGTACATGAAATGCATTGGACACCCAAATAAAGCTGAAGTGTTCAATCTGGGCTTTATTAGGTGAAGACTGTTTGGGAGTTATGTTTTCGAAGTTTGGTGAACTCTTGTTCTACACATATCTTTTGTGTCATGCATCTTCTTCCACGGAATCCTAGGAATATTTTGATCATGCTTTGTAGCATTTGTTGTCTCAATGATAGTTCTATTCTTCTTCTTTCTCAAATGGTTTGGGCTCCTTATGAGTCAAGTGGCTCCCTCTAACGAGAGGATATAGGCATCTTCTTTTCTTGTTTAACTTATCCAGAATTGAAGAAAACAAAGAGAACCAACACAAGAATATCTCCTAAGGGAGAATAATGAGTACATTTCTAGAATCAAAGCAATTTAAGGAATATTATCACAACTACAACACCTACAACACCTACTTGTAATGTAGCAAACTTTTAGAAATATAAGTTAGAGGAATGACAATTACAACAATCAAACTTGGAGTATTTACTTTGAGTGTGTTGTTTTCCTGAATGCACTAAGATCCCTCACGGATCCATGTGGCTTTAACAAAGGTTCCTTCCATACGCAGTTTCCTTATGACAATGATGTGAATAATATATACAAGTGCATACGATGTGAAAGTTTCTCCAATGGTTATTGGCTGATCTTTATCTCTGAGATCTTTATGAAGAAGATAGTCATGGTGTCGCCTTTTGTCATCTTTGTTATTTGGTGGCCCTTCAATGTAAGGGGGCTTGGTAGGTGATTGGCTTCCTTGTACTGGCGTCATCTTCCTTCCATTTATTGATAGTTGTCTTTGGTAAAACCTTACCCACGGTGAAGTCTTCCTCTGAAGTCTTGTCTTTCCAAGAACTTTGAAGTTTGCTTGATTCATCAAGCTTGTCCTCCATCATAGTTTTTGTTCATCATAATTTTAGATTCTTCACAACCCTTTGTCAACTAGGCTAGAAAACCTAGCAGTAGGCTAGGCTAGCACTTTTGGGTTTTATTGGACTTATGATTGCCAACAATAAGCCTTTGAAGATAGAGAACACTAGTGGTTGAAGAGCTCCTTTAATGGTATGAAACCCTAGTGCGAAATTTCTCACAGTGTAAACCCTAGGGCCAAAAATTCAAAATGCTCGAAAATTCACTCTAAGAGTCTCTGGAGATCTTGTTGGAAGGAATTAGGTACTCTTCTATGTCAAAAGTAGCCCCAACATCCAAGTAGTAAGGCCTAAATCACCACTTTGGCGAGGAAGGAGGTGCGTGCGGATTTTGGAAACCCTAGGAGAATTAAATGCAGGTTAGAAGAGGAGAGATGGATGATAAAGTTTATGCTTGTGCAATGGGTTCTTCAATACTTATGCTCACGATACCATGTTGATTTTTCATAAAGCTAGGTTAAGCATAGGTTGTTTCATTTAGTATTTCACTTAACCATAGCGATAATGTTGCGGCAACCAAAGTCCTGAAGAAACACCATGCACAAGAACACAAGAGTATCTGGAAACCCTTCTCAACAAGGGAAGAAAACTGACAAATCGCTGCTATATTCTTTAAGAGAAATAACTCCACCAAGATAAACCTTAGCACACAAGGAGGGTGCTTCAAACCCCTAGAAGACTAGCGCCCAAGAGGGGTGCTCTTTTCCCAAGTAGATGTGTTTGCTGAAATTTTCCAAACTCACAAGAAAGACATGATTCCATAGTGGGGAATCTTCCTTTACTTATATATTAGACTTGTCCAATCAACAAAGGTGTCTATTGACTCCTTAGGGCCGACCTCTCTAAGTCACTATATAATTTATTATTTATTATTATTATTATTATTATTATTATTATTATTATTATTATTATTATTAGTATTAAAATTATCTTTTACATTTATTATTAAACATATTAAGGTGGAATAGAGCGTACCCTTTACATAACAATTAGGGTTCTAGGCAGGTCTGACTCTTGAGCGATATATATAGGGATCGATACACCCACTAGTGCTCATCCACTGGGGGCACATCCATAGGGATGTCATAGCTTTGATTCAACTGCATTACCGTGCAGGTCTTCACACATTCACTGTGCTCGTTAGCATGCCCGTCCACTCTCTGGATATTCTTTCCCCGCGCCACCAGCAGGGAGAATCATCTAGAGTCTTCTGTTAACTCTGTTGCTTTCGAGGAGAGCTAATACATCATCTTCATTTTGTTCACGTGATGCAACACTTTGGGATTTCACCGCGTTCACCTTGTGCTTCGACCACATGTACGCGTCTAACTCAACAAATCCTTTTCCCTTTGTATAATCATCACAATTTCTTCTGCTCTGAATGGAGGGAGGTCATCTCTACGTTTGGCCTACATCTGTAAGCAGGAAACATGTACTCTTCTTAGGGGCTTTCTCTTAGGTTTGTAAAGGTAGAGAAAGGCTTCTATAAGCTGCAATGATCCATACCTCCACCGAGTTTGTAAGTGAAGAATGTCTCCACAAAATTTGCATTCATCAACATATCACTAAAGGGGTATAGTTGGGAAATTATGTCCTCATCTTAGCTTTCTCCAAGACAAAGCCTTCTTTTAGAATTCAAAGGGTAGGTTGAATACTTTGAGAAGAAGTTTATTATGTCACTCTTCCAACTGTCCCTTAGAAATTTGCCAAACATTCTCTAGGTTTTTATCAGTCCTTTCCCAGACTTTGGGATGTGATGATATCCAAGGTATCCAACCTTCAAAATCTTTAAATCAATATTATGAGCCTTTGATTTTTCACGATCCATTTTTGAGATGTATTGAGCACTTTCACTGCATTACACAATAGAACTGGGTCTTCACACGTTCACCTGTGCTCGTTCGCATGCACGTCCACTCTATAGATCTTCTTCCCACTGCCACCGACAGGAGAATCATCTAGAGTCTTCTCGTCAACTCTGTTGCTCAGAGGAGGCTAATACATCATCTTCATTTTTGTTCACATGACGATGCACCCAACACTTTGGGATTTCACACGTTCACCTTGTGCTCAGCCACATGCACGTCCTAACTCAACAAATCACTTTTCCACTGTATAATCATCTGGAGTTCTTCTCAACTCTCTGAATGGAGGAGGTCATCTCTACGTTCCCAGCTCTGTCTCAAGCATGAACCACGTACTCTTCTTAGGGGCTTTCTCTTAGGTTTGTAAGCTGAGAGAAAGGCTTCACATAGCTGCAATGATCCATACCTCACAGGTTTGTAAGCTGAAGAATGTCTCACAAAGCTGCATTCATCAACATATATCACTAAAGGTATAGTTGGGAAGTATGTCCTCTGTCTTAAGCTTTCTCTAGGACAAAGCCTTCTTTTAGAATTCAAGGGTAGGTTGAATACTTTGAGAAGAAGTTTATTATGTCACTCTTCCAACTGTCCCTTAGAAATTTGCCAAACATTCTCTAGGTTTTTATCAGTCCTTTCCCAGACTTTGGGATGTGATGATATCCAAGGTAGCCAACCTTCAGACTCTTTTCAACCTTCTGAACCTTGGATTTTTCACGATTCCTTTTCTGAGTTGGATTGAGCACTTTCCTAAAGGTGCAAATTGGCATGATTTTCTCCCTCCCTCCCGCCTCCATGAGCTAGACTTTACAATTTTCGATGGTACAATACATTTTCTAACTCATGTTATTTTTGTGCTTGACTTATCATTGTTTTGGTTTATGATGAAGCACAGAGGCAGGTATTATGAGATATTGCTAGGATGGTTTCATTGGCTATTTGACTACACTTAGCATTCAACCAATAGGTAAGTAGAGGTAAGTAGGTAGGCATTTTGCATTCATTGTATATATCGTTTTCATTTCATGCTAGAATTGTTGTATTTCCATTTGTACATATGTTTTGCTTACTTATATTCCATCTTATCATATATGAGCCAGGGGTGATATCACCACCCCAGATGATTACTAATAGATTTTGTTGAGATCTAGCAGGTCACAGGTCATACCAGAGATGCTGAGGTTCTCATGCGCTCTACGGTGAGCACATGTCCCCGAGTTGGAGCCAGATGTTATCCCCTAGCCTAGGGATAACTAAGGAGATTATGTCTCGAGGCCCACAGGTCCTAGACATGGAGTATCGAGAGACATATTCACTTGAGCCTGGCCCTGGAGGGCCCATCCTTTTTCAGCGCCTCTGTCCTGTCATCAACAACAACATCCATCCCATCGGCCTGGTCCTAAAACAACAGTGGGTCTTGCTCCATGAGGTAATGAGTCTGGGCTATGTGTCACTCTGCTTCTCAAAACATTTGAATATGTGCATTTAATTCCCTTTTTCTTCATGACGTGTGCTTGGACTTTATGCCTTTTGACTTGTCCATACCTGGGGGGGTGACAAAATGACCTAGCAAGTTGGTTCCCTTAGGAGTGAGTTTCCACTGGGTGGGTTCATGAAAGGTCATCGTCCATCCCCACCATACTTATCACTTTTCATCATCTTCCCTCTCATCTATCCCCTGCATTG
>SNQJ01S0258649.1:0-12375 GCA_010110895.2 Picea sitchensis | reverse complement strand
CAAATGAAGAGAGAACACTCTCTTTTATACATGAGAGTCTTGAAGATAAGATAAGAGTCTCATAATTATAGATCCACTATTCTCTCAACCACTTTCCTATTATTACAAGATATGATCCCTTCAAATCCTCCACACATCTCTCAAAAATCTTGGATGATTGTCCCAAATATTCTTCAAATCTTCAAAGCTTGAAGATGAAATTCGAATTTGAGGCTAGGTGGTAATATTTGACTTTGTTGAAATCTTCAAATATGCCTGTACACATCATAAAACTCATCCAACCTTGAGATATAATGAAAATATGTTAATTTCTAATATTTAATCACAAATTCACTTATAATACTAAAATGAATATAATGGAAAATAATAAGGAGAAACCCAAATATCATTATGGAAATGGTATGATAAAAGGTTTATTAGGACCATGAAATGTAAGGAATGGTGAAGGGAAAAGAGGATATACATGTGACATTTCTGAGTCCTAACTCTTTCCTGAGTTGTTGCTACCTTTTCATTGGACCAATACCTGTGTGACTTTAGTAATCATGGGAGATCAAATTGTACTCCATTGTATACAAATATCTTCAGATTGATTTTGAGACTGGTTCTACTGTGCCTTGTTCATGATTATGACATCCTTTGGCATGTAATCGCATTTTTATTTTCCTATTCATGGCCATTGATAGTTGTTTGGTATATTTTCACATGGATCTACAATGTAATTCAAATTGGAAGCCATGTATGGAAAGTCAGTATAGATTGTAATGAGCAACTAGTTCTTCCAGCTAGGTCCCCATTACTCCACTTCTAGTTTTTTTATAATGTATTTCATCCATCACAGATACTCCTCTGATCTCACACATTAGGGGACATCTGTTATAGTAATATTTGCCTCACCCCATGCAATCTTTCACATAACTCCTTTTTCCATTTCCCTATGCAGATTTGAAGTCCTTTTTTGCAAATCCCAGACTTAAAAATATGATTTTTCCACATATATGCACCTTGCCTACTATACAACATGTGTATACACAGGTTGCACCACTACATCCCTCTTACATCAGAAAATGTACCCAAAATTGAAAAATAGTGTCGGGTTTCCATGTCACGTCATGAGGTCAATGATCCTTGGCCTTACATATACTAGAAATGTTCTGACTCAACCCTTTAGTTCCACTTGAAGGCTATAAATGGGACAAATCTGAGCTATGGAAAGGGGGATAAATAATTCAACTTTGAGAAAGAATTTACTCTGGAGGAATTATTCACTTCACATTGAGTCTACATCCCTTTATCTTTTAAGTCTGAACACATTATTCATCCCCCAAACTCTTCCCTTACTGATTGAGAACTTCATTGTATCTCTTACATGAGATTTCCTTTGGTGGAGGATTGAAGTGGTGGAGGCCCAGCTAGAAGAAACTTAGTTTCTCGGTTCTGAACCGTGCCGACACAGAAGTCTGTAACTTATTCACTTCTACTCATTATATCTTAATAGAAATACTCTTTTCTCGTCCAATTAATATCTTGCAAATATTTGAATTATTATTCCATGGGTGTATTTGTTGTGAATATTGATGGATTATGCTATTGAATGTGATAAAGTCATATATTATCACCATATGCTTGCGTTGCTTGGTTTTTGAGGACTAGTTGCAATTATATTGCTTTGGGTCAAGTGCTCAATGATGGACTTCATCAAACGTATGGACGAGGTAGGCCTTTTATCTTGTCTTGCTAGCATATTTGTTTATATAACATACTTGAGAGTAGAGTTGAGCCACCCCTGCATCCGCTAATGTGAATATTATATCAAGAAGGTTCTTTTGAAGCTACCAGGACACAAGAAATTATTCTCGATCCTGTTCCAAGAGGAGATAATTTTTCATCGGAGGAAGATATCATTTCATACCTCGAAGCTGAAGGATTCAATCCATGGAACTCTCCAATAACTGACCTCTCAGGGTCACTTCTTGTTCAGATATCCACTCCCAAGGTGACTACTCTTGTTCATCATCTCGTTAGGAAACTAGATATGGACGCAAATTATACTACCTCTACTGGGATTCCTCATACTCCCATTCCGGCCGTAGGTGGAGGGGGAGCTATGCCCCCTCCCCCAACTTCCCCTAGAAGGAATACATCTCATCAAACACCTACCACTTCTAGAAATGGCACAGTCTCTACTATGATTTCATCCATTGTTCATGCTTCAACCATACATAATACATCTTCTGCTCCTTTCACATATGGGATGTTGGGTTTTGACACAAGTTCGATTTTAACCTACTCCACTTTACAGACTACTAGTCCGAGGGAAGGGAGTTCTACTACTCCCTTCCAAATATCTCTCAGGGGCGCCTCTTCTTTGTACAATGTAGTCCTGACCATATGGGCTCAATGCTAGTTCCATTTTGTTTAGTAGAGGGATTTAAAGGTCTCGTTCCTAAAAGAATCTGGTTGGGTCCATGCCATTCCCTTTTATTTGGTGCTTTTTGGAATAATTCCTTCTCATCGTCATATTTTTCGTCAGGGGGAAAACCCTTTCTCAATCAACCCAACACTATGCAAAAATTTGTACCTTCATAAGGAATGATGGAAGGAACCACTTCCTTTCAATATTTTGGAAATCCTAGGTAGGGCTCTATACCTATGCAAGGGATGTTGACTGTGGGAAACCCCTCCCATGTCTAGTGGAACCCTGGGCAAGGTTCAGTTCCTATACCCCCCTGAAGCCATCAAAGTTGTGATACCCAATTTAGATTTTAACCTTGTTCAATATTTTACTGCAAACAAATTTTCAATAAAAGAATAGAAAATATACAATGGAAAATACACACATTACACAAAGATTTTTCCCCTGGAAACCCAAACTGAGAAAACCAACATATTCTATATCCATTCATAGTGATACATTGTTTACAATACAATATACATATAGGAACTAGCGACATCCAAAACCCTAACCCAACGACCTGGATTAGTCAACAACCCTAATTCCTTAAATGGAAATAGAAAACCATTGGAAAAAACCATGTGCTGAAAAAACACCGAACAATGGACATGAAAATCAAGGTGACACAAAAAATGAGGAAAAAATGTAGCACGTTTCCCTAGTAAGAAAAACTTTCTTGGGGGAGTTGCCCCCAAACCTCTCTATGCGCTCGGCACAACATAGCTAACACTAGAGGTAGTCGTGAAAACAATATAACACATACCAACTAGGGGAAACCTAAACCAAGGATTTTGGAATACCATGCAAGGGGAAATCCCCACTCAAGGTATGTCATCAAACTATTTGAGCTCATTGATGATGCAGACTACTGTGCAGGTCCCTTACACTGACCAAGGAAACCCTAGTTTTTAGCAGAACCATGGCCAGTAGGAAAATGTTTCCTGGAAACCTGGTGCCAACAAATATCTAGGTTCCTCTATTTCTTTAACTTCGCCACAACCCAGGTTACCATTTTTGGAAACCCTTCATTTTCCATACCTTTAAAGGTTTTTAAATGACCCTATTTTTCATGATCCACGTTGGCCTCCTATGCTGACTACGTTGCCCTCAAATATTCCAAAATTTGAAGGCAAGCCTGGAAAAGATCCAAGCGATCATGTTACAACTTTTCATCTGTGGTGCTCCTCCAATTCATTGAATGACACACTCTTAGAGGGGGTGTCGTGAAGTGGTATATTGAGTGTGACGGTTCGAAGTAATCTTAATTTAATGATCTGGCGATAGTTTTCTTGAACTATTTTTAGCTACAGGTGAGATACGATGTTGACACTGAGTTGCTGGCCAATTTCAAGAAAACAAAGGTTGTCCATATCTTGGATCATATCTAGGAATGACATCGTCGAAAGAGATTAATTATATCTGGAATATATATTCCAGATATAAAATAGTATGCAGAACATAATTAATTAGCTAGAAATGGTAGATAAACAATGCTATAACTAGAACAACACCACAATAATACCAAAATCATACTAGAATAACACTAGAAAGAGCACTTTAATTGCTGAGAGTAATGTTCACTTGCCTCTTTGAGGGGGAAACCTCCAGCAGAGTAGAGCTCTATTACAATAATATCCAAGACAAAAAATTTCATACCCTTTACTCCTATTTATACTAAATATGTCTATTAAAAGAACAATCTATAGGAAGATCCTTCTAGAAGCGGAAGATTATATTAGGTCTTCTTACATTTGACTTATTATTCTTTATTTCTAGGTCTTATTAATATTGACCTTTATTACATAGAATTATATTATTCTTCCTACGTGAGGGGTTAGGTCCCTAACATGTCCTCCCCCTTAAAAATAACCTTGTCCTCAAGGCTTTAGATGAGGAAATTTCTGCGAAATGGTAGCTGGCTCCCAAGTGGCATTTGTCAGAGTTGTATCTTTCCAATGGGATAATAATTCTTTGGTGGTTCACTAACGCAGACGATGCTCCTGTTGGTCTAAAACTTCTTTTGGCTATATCCAAATGGAGCCTTTTTCGTCCAACTCAGGAAGGTTGGTTTGAGTTTGGAACTTAGTTCCAATCACCTTCTTTAAGAAGGAAACATGAAAAACATGATGGAGCTTAGAATGAATGGGTAAAGCTAACTGATAGGCCACTTGTTCCATACGCTTGAGAACGGTATAAGGAATATAAAATTTGGGCGCCAATTTCTGTAAATGGTTAGCCTTGAGGGAATTTTTCTTGTAAGGTTGCAGTCAAAGAAACACCTTATCTCCTTCTGCAAATTGACGTTCAAAGAGACCTTGATCTACCTATTGCTTCATGTGATTCTAGGCCATGGACAAATTCTTTTTGAGGGTATGCAAAATGCCTCTCGAACTGTAAGCATTTGTTCAACCGCCTGGACTTTTGAGAAACCTGGAAAGTATGAGAGAACTGAAGGTGGATTTTGTTCATATACCGCTTCAAAAGGAGTCATGCAAGTAGCTATATGGTAAAAAGTGTTGTACCACCATTCATTTAGTGGTAACCATTGAGCCCATTGATTTTTCCTTTCCAATAAAAAACACCTCAAATATGTTTCCAAACACTTGTTGACAACTTTAGTTTGATCATTAGTCAGGGGATGATAAGTTGTGCTGAGATGAAATTGGGTGCCATGTATCTTGAAAAATTCTTACCAAAAATTGCTAGTGAAAGTTGGGTCGCGATCAGAAATAATAGAATGAGGCATGCCATGAAGCTTGAAGACCTAATCCATGAAAATTTCAACCACAATGGAGGTTGTAAATGGGTGTTGAAGAGCACAAAAATGAGCATACTTGGAAAGATGATCAACTACCAACATGATGACTGATTTATTTCCCAATTTAGGTAAGCCTACAAGAAAATCCATAGAGATATCCCACCAAATAGCAGGTGGAATCAGAAGTGCCTGTAGTGTTCTAGGAGATTTGACTATTTCTCCCTTGTTGCATTGAAAAATGTCACATTCAGCCACAAAATTGCAAACGTCTTGTTTCATACCATCCCCCAAAAAATAAAGTTTGACCCGGTCATAGGTTTTAGTAAATCCTGAGTTCCCAGCGGTGGATCTAGCATGAAGCTCAGAAAGTAATGTGGATTTAATTTTTGACTGTTTACTTAAATACAAACGACCTTTGTATCAAAGCTCATCATTGATCCAAGAGTACATTGGGGAGACTAGAGAATTGGCCTACAATTTTTGTATCAGATGCAAACTTTTGGGATCGTGTAGCCATTCCTAGCGAACAACTTGGAGCTAATATGGTATAATGAAGGAAAGAGAAAACATGGACCCTTCATCTTCATATTTTCTGGAAAGTGCATCAATAACCACATTATATTTTCCTTTCTTGTAAATGATCTCATAATCATATCCAAATATCTTAGTCACCCATTTTTGTTGCTCTGGGGAGGAAAGGTGTTGTTCCAGAAAATACTCAAGGCTTTGATGATATGTATTAATTTGGAAGTATTGCCCCAATAGATAAGGGAGCCAAAGATCCATGACATGAAGAATAGCCAACATTTCCTTTTCATAGATTGATTTTCCCAAATTTCGCTCTAACAATTGCTTGTTGGTAAAGGCCAAAGGCCAACCCTCTTACATAAGGACTGCGCCAATTGATTTCCCAGAAGCATCACATTCTAGGATAAAGGTCTTTGTGAAATCAGGAAGGGCCAAGACTAGAGTGGTGCACATGGCCATATTCAAGGTTTGAAAATCCTAAGAAGCTACTGGAGTCTAAGTGAAAGAATTCTTTTTAAGGAGAGCAGTGAGATGTGCCACACTCTTTCCATAATTCTTAACAAACTTGAAATAATAACATGTTAAACCCAGAAATCCACGCAATATTTTGAGATTCTTTGGGTGAGGCCAATCTTGCATAGCTTCAATCGTTTTAGGATCCACCCTGACACTGGCCTTGCCAACAAGATGACCCAAGTACATGACTTCTAAGGTGCCAAAAGCACATTTAGATTGTTTGAGTAAAAGTTTTGTTAGAAAAACAGGACCGCGGAGCAATAAAATAAAACAAATGTAGAAACAAAACACAGAAGACACACAGTACAAGAGAGACATAGATTTACGTGGTTCACCTAGTGTGGGCTACGTCCACCAGAGAAATTGCCAGGTCCTTCTTTATTATTATCCAGCAAATGAAGGGATACAACCTACAACAAAACCCGTTGTAACTTCCTCTTCTTTTTCTCACAGTCTCCTCTCTTAGAATACAATATTCACCATCATGCATAACCGAAATACATTTCCCTCATAAAACAGGGTTGCCTTCTAGGGAAAAAAACCCTAACATAATCTCTACTGTTAGATCTGTGACCTTATAATGAACGGTCCAGATTTACAATGAAATTACAATATACTTGTACAAGGCAATTTTTTCTTCGGGGGCTCGCTTGCCCCCAGACCCCCCAACCGATGGGATAGCCCCCTCGAACCCTGCAGAGGGGGTACCCCCCCTCTGCACTCTTTCCATAATTCTTAACAAACTTGAAATAATAACCTGTTAAACCCAGAAATCCACGCAATATTTTGAGATTCTTTGGGTGAGGCCAATCTTGCATAGCTTCAATCGTTTTAGGATCCACCCTGACACTGGCCTTGCCAACAAGATGACCCAAGTACATGACTTCTAAGGTGCCAAAAGCACATTTAGATTGTTTGAGTAAAAGTTTGTTAGAAAAAGCAGGACCCGTGAGGAGCAATAAAATAAAACAAATGTGAAAACAAAACACGAGAAGACACGGTACAAGAGACATAAGATTTGCGTGGTTCACCTAGTGTGAGCTACATCCACAGGAAAATTATCCGGGTCCTTCTTTATTATTATCCGACAAATGAGGGGATACAACCTACATTAAAATACGTTGTAACTTCCTCTTCTTTTTTCTCCTGAGTCTCCTCTCTTAGGGCTAATATTCACCATCATGCATAACCACAATACATTTCCCCTCATAAAGCAGGGTTGCCTTCTAGGGAAAAACCTAACATAATCTCTCTTGTTAGATGCGTGACCTTATAATGAACGGTCAGTTACAATGAAATACAATATACTTTTACAAGGCAATTTTTTCTTTGGGGGTTTCACCCCCGAACCCTCGCTTTCTGTTGGACTCCCCAACCGGGGGGATGAGCCCACCTTGCAACCCCCTTGCATGGAGGGCTGCACAGTATTAATGGGGCATAAACATGGTTGAAAAACAAAGACCTATGAAACAAGAATATATTTAGAGCCCCCTCGAACCCTGCAGAGGGGGTACATACTTCTAGGGTGTAAATACTTCATGGGGCATAAACATGGTTGAAAGCAAGGACATCTGAATTAGGAAGATAATCAGGCTCCACAACCAACAAGTTTGTGCTGAGAGATTAGATGGATAAATTGATCCACATGAGAAAGATGGGTTGTCCAAGTTTTACTATAGATGAGGATATCATTAAGTAAAAATAAAGCAAAATGACGGAGATAAGGACGGAAGACATGATTCGTGAGGCTTTGGAAAGTGGAGGGAGCATTACACAAGCCAAAGAGCATGAACAAAAAATCATAGTGTCCCTCATGAGTTATAAATGTAGTCTTAGGAATGTATACCTCGTTCATATGGATCTCATGGTAGCCAGAACAAAGATCAAGTTTAGTAAATAACTGGGCACCACTCAATTCATCCAAGAGGTCATCAATGACAGGAATGGGAAATTTGTCTTTAGTGGTGAGTTTTTTGAGGGCATGGAAGTCAGGACACATGTGCTAAGAACATTCCTTCATAAGGACCATGACCACAAGAGAAGAGTAAGGGATTGTACTAGGGTGGATAACACCTGCGTTGAGCAATTTTCTCAATTTCATTTTTTTGGGAAAAGGGATGACGATAGGGATGGATATTGGGAGGAAGGATTCTCGGGACAAGGGAAATGGAATGATCATGAACACCACGGGAAGGAGGGAGTCCCTGGGGAGTGTAAAAAACCACTTGATGTTTAGATAGGATGGATTGGAGGTCTTATGACACAGAGGGTGTCTTAGTGGCTTGTATGGCATGGAGTTGGGAAATAATGACAGAATGACATTTTTTGAGCAGCTTTTCCATTCGATGGGAACTGATGATCTTCGGGGAACCATCGGTGATGCCTTGGAACTTATATTGTTGGCCCTCCTGGTTGAATTGCATGGTTAATTCCTTAAACTCCGTGAGAATGAGACCCAAAGTCCTTAGCCATTCTGCACCCAACACAATGCCACAACCACCCACGTCGATAGAAAACATATGAGATTTCATGTGGTACTCACCAATTTGGAGTCACACATTTTCACAATGCCCTCCACATTTCATGGACTCGCCATTGGAAATCATGATTTGAAAATTATTGACAACACAGATATAGAAATTAGTTTCTTGGGAAATGCGGTGATGAATAAAATTATGGGTACTTCCATTATCAACAAGAATGATTACCTTCCTATTCTTAATGTAACCAATTAGCTTGAGGGTTTGGGGACCAGAGAAGCCAGTGAGACAATTTAGGGAAATGACCGGTTCTATTTCGGGAGGGTCTGAGGGAGGGGTCATGTCATTGGGTTCAGGTGACACAGATACAAGGGGAGCCTCAACATCATCTTCTGAAACATCCTCCGATATGGCCATAAAAATATTTTGTTCCTTACACTTGTGCCCAAGAAAATATTTTTTTCCTTACACTTGTGCTGAGGAAAATACATTTCATCACAATTATAGAAAAGGCCTTTTAGTTGTCGTTCAACCATTTTGGCCCTAGTTAGTTTCTAGATCTTTAGTGGAGTAGAAGGAGGAGTGGGAGTGATTGGTTTAGTGCGAGGAATAAATGAGGGTTTTTGGTTTTGAGAACAGACAACTTGTTGTTCTTCCTTAGCTCGCTTAATAGCATCCACCCAACTCTGAGGCCAAGCCATGAGGATATGGTGTTGGCACAGGGGCAGACCCAGGGTTCAACGCTACAACAATGCACCAAAAAAACCCTAACTACCAGCCCTTTCGACAACACCTGCGAAGAAGATGAAGTCTCACATGAGGTAGAGGCAGGGGTGGTTGTAGGACTCCAGTGTCTACAACCTTATCTAGGGCACATATATGTGATTACAACACCTTAAAAAAGCACTTAGTAGTTACATTTAGTTAATATTCATTCTTAGTTTACATCACAACTAAACCCTAACAACAGGTTAGCACAATATTCACACAGATCCAATATAATCAAGCACTAAGCATACCAACATAGGTCAGATCTAGCATTTATTCACATTATTCAGCACTAAGCTACCATATCAGATTCATCTAACATACATTAGAGCACTAAGAATTTAACCACATAAACAAGAGAACAACCATAAATCACATAACAACCACAACGCAGGATATACGTGGTTCACCCCTACCCTGGGGCTACGTCTGTCAACTCTTCTTCTTTGTTTATTTATGTCAATCTTCTACATGCATAGAGCCATGATATCTTACTCTGTAGAGGACATGATATCTGCACACCTCGCTAGATCCTCCTTCCCTAAAGTACAACACAAAGCCTTCCACAGTCTCTTACAACCACTTGCACTTAGCTCTGCAAGTCTCACACAATACGCACAAATCATCTACAATTACCACTCGCACTTAGAAATTAACACTTAACACTTATCATTTCTTCTCGCCTCTTATTACATCACCTAGATATCTATTTATACATTACAAAATGGGCCTAAACATGGGTAAAACCATGGGCTGACATCCCTATTCTCGTTACATAAGCCCAAAACCCAAAAAAATCCCTAAAAAGGGGTTGATATCCCTCAATCTCTGCTTCAACTTGTGCTTCGTCTTCAACATCATGTCGAAGTCCCAAAAGTAGGTCAAACATGACCAAGGATCCTCAAAACTTGGTCAAGGGCCAACAGGCCCCCAACACTCACATGTGACTCATCCCGAGTCAGTCTGGTCTAGGTAGTTGTGCTTTAAAATCGTCGAGCTTGGCTCGAGCTACTTCGACCTGTTGTTGCGTCAAGGCCTCTTGCTCGGTGAACTCTTGGATGAATGATTCGTTGATAGGTCCCTCTAAACATTGTTAGACTGTAGCGACTACTTGTTCCAACTCTGCGCCTCCACCTTCAATATCCTCAAATAGTTGGGAAGCTTTGTCCTGGACTGGTTGGAGCCTTTGAGTCACTTCTATGACTTTTCTCTGAATGACGTGGACCTGTAATTGAGAAGTGCACTATTCTTGGGATTGTTTCATCCTTTCAACTGCTGATAGGAGCTTCAGCTACGCCTTACTATTGCTTCTTGCTTCTTTTCTTCTTGGATCTATGTCTCTAGTACCTTCAGCTCAGTATCTTCAGTGAGTCGCCCATAATTCTATGCATTGCGAGCACTTAACTATTTACATTCCAGAGATAATGCTCTGATCCTCTTGACTACACTCTGGGTAGTGGCTTCTCTTTGATCTTGTACGTCCTACGGGGTACTTGGCACTATTCGTAGCTCAAGGTATGCAATTCTCTATTGAAGCTGTTGGATAGCTTCCGAGAGATGCTTTACTTGATGTTCCACTGGGTCTTCCTCTTTTTGCTCTAAGCCTGTCACAGAGCGAAGTGATTTGTTGACTACTTCTTTTACTCCCACCTATTCTACGAGCAACTGCTCTTTTTATTGATGGATCTATGCTTTCTCTTCTTTGAACTTATCTTGGAGGGAAACCTTCTCTTGCTGCACAACTCAGTGTTTCTCTATAACTGCTTTTTGTACTTGTTTTAGGGCCTCTGTGGCTTGTTCGATTTCTTCCTGTAGACATCACTCTCTCAGCCATCATATCAATTAAAACTTCCTTGACTGACTTTTCCACAGTGTTGAGCTCGTCCGACATGCACACTCTTGATCGGAAAACTCGGGTGGATGGATGAGTGCTCAAAGAAATAGAATCGACGTCGATATTACTAATCACAATGTTGTAGAAATGGGTTATCTTGTTAGCTCTAATACAATTCACAAAAAATTTCTCGGTGCAACAGTCGACGAACTAAGTAGACACAATGTAACAGATCTCTCCAACGGATAAGAAGATTTCCATCAGTGCAGTTTTGTTCGTTGCAGTTTGGTCCCAACTATCCAATGGTGAGATTTCTGGTCATAACTACTGTTCTAACCATTCAAGAATGTCGGTCCAACGGTTATAATTCTTCCAATGGTCATATCGCTTCACCATGGTGAAGTGCCATGGGGTGTTGTTCTGATATCTCGACAAAGTTCCAATTTTGCAAATCTTCCTTCCGCGAAGTTCCCTCAGGGCCCTTCTGTAACTTTTCGACCTTTTCTCTCTTCTTGCTAAGTTTTCTATCCTTCTTCCCGATGATATTCATCTCGGTATTGCTTTTCCCATTCTGATTCTGGTCTTCTTTTGGCATAGCATCTTCGCGCTGTTGAGATTCTTTCATAGGATTAGAGAGTAATACTACTTCTCTATCTGTGGTAGTTTCTCTACTCGTCTGTGAGTCTTCTTGTGTTATTTCAACTTCGTGATCCAAGTTTCTAGTTCTCAGTAGCTTCGATCTGTTCTCCTATTTTGCAATCAAGTGTGCTATCTTCTGAGTCATGAAATATTTTAATTCCTGCTTTTTCTGTTCTAGGTCCTCCTCTTCTTTTCTTTTGTTCTAATCTTTCTTGATCCAGGGTTTTCCTAATAACATAGTAAATGGAGCGTTGTTCTCAATGAATCTAACAACCTCAAAATCTTCCTTTGTCGAAGCTCCATGAGCACTCATAGATACCTGGGTGAGTCTTCCACATAGGGTTATCAAATTTCCCCTGAATAATCCTATTCCTCCCAATGAAGGAGTCGTATCAGG
>SNQJ01S0258647.1:0-12375 GCA_010110895.2 Picea sitchensis | reverse complement strand
CTAAAAGGATTGGTTTATGGTCAAAGGAATTAAAAGGGAGGATAGAGGAGTCTAGATTAAGCCCGAGAAGAAGAAGTGAGTGTTGATCCAAAAATATATCAAGACAAGTAGCTATATGTCCCGGGCCTATTCTTCTATTGGACCAAGTGAAAAGTCCTTTGGGGGGTTTAATGTCTTCCAAGTCCCAGTCCAAAATTAAATCATCAACTGTTTCCTAAAGGGGATCTCTGACTGGAGTCCCCCTTTTTTTTTCCTGGGAGGTAAGTGTGATATTTAGATCCTCAACTAGGAATATGTTCTTAGGGTGATGTAGATGCAGGAAATATTGTATAAGCTTCCAACACTCTCTTTTTTTTGCAAGGAGAACTAGGACATAAATGTTGAAGAGACTTACCTAAAGGCTTGTATCTTTATGATGAAGATTTGTGAATATACAATGTGTACAAGTGAAGGAATGGATCAGGTTGAACTTGTTGGGATTCAAAAATGTGCCTATGACGCCTGAGGCACCTCGAGAGTTTACTGATATTCCTTCTCCTAAGTTCCAGAAGGAATTTATGGTCTGGAAGAACTGTTGTTCCTCCAACTTGGTCTACTGGACTAAGAGGACATATGGGGTGGATATATGCATTAGATATTTCATTGCTTCTACTTTATGTTTGCTCCCTAAACCCCTACAGTTCCAAGAGATGACCTTCATTACTTACCTCTGCTGGTGGTGGAAGTCCCTTTAGAGATATTCCCTTGTTGCCACGTTATTCTGGGATTGAACATCCCTTCCAGGGTAGATTGTCCTCCATGCAACTTGTCCTTATAGGTTGCTTCTTCTCTACGTTCCTTTGTTGATTTTCTTCCTCTCCTTGATGTTTTCTTAGAGATTTGTAATAGATCTATTTCTCCTTCCTCTTCTTCTGACAGATCTTCCTCTATTCCTTGATCTTGTTGGGCGTTTAGGGATTGATTTTATTGGGAGAGGGCCACAGTGGTAGCTGGGAGAGGATCTGATGCTTATTTTTCTGGGATGGATGGGGTGATGGGTAGGTCATTTTCAACCATGTTTCCTTTGGTTGTTGATTCTTCCAGGGTGGAAAATCTATTACCGGATTTGAGATGCATATTTAGCATCAGAGCTTCCTTTCTGGCTGGTAAGGGATTAGGGATTTTCCCCTCTCTGTGCGGTTCGGATTTAGTATTTGTCTTTTTTATTTTGTCTTGCTGCCACCTCTCTTCTAGATCTTTTTCTTACTGAGGTTGAGCGATTTTTGTCCAGTTCTTTTGGAAATGCCCGTAATCGTGGCAGTGTCTGCGTTTGAATGGCAATTGTTTGTAATATAGCTTCTAGAAGTGTTGTCAATCTCCTATAGTCAATTTTATGGCTTCCGGTAATCCAGCTTCTAATCCGACTTCAACACAAATATGAGCACATGAATATTGATCTTTAGTGCTTGATTTGTCAATGTAATTGTTGAGCCCGTTGCCAATGGACTGCAGTGAGGAGGGTGTCTAGCAGTGGATCGGGAGATTAGGAAGGCTGACCCACACCGGGATCGCCTTAGGCACATCTAGAGAAGGATCAAAGTCAGGGGTCCATCGGTTCAGGTATAGCCCTTGAGGCCCCATGAAGTAGAGCCCATTTCTGAAGATCCGGTCAGATCATATCTGGAGATGAATTCAAACAAAAAAACCCCACAACCAACCGCGTAGCAGGTGACACTGCTAGTGATCAGAGGGTGCCAGTTCTTCTAGATCTAGTTTTCAGTAGTGTGAAGCAAGGGCTAGAGAACAGGGAACTGCCCCACTAAGGCCTAATCTTCCAAAGACACAACGATCTGCATCAGTTGCTCTAGAGGAAGGGCGATGACCGGAACATCATCGAGTTTTTTGACAAGTTTGGGGGGCGGGGCGGAGGCGGGTTTCTTTCCTTGAGTGATGAGCACATGCTTAAATGCAACTGCATCTGCTAAGGGTGGAGGAAGAGGCGACTGCTCACCGCCCCTTTCAACACTCATGGAGCCCGAAACCAATAGCAAACCTCTGACAGGATGTCAGGTCTTCGGGATATTGATTAGAAAGAATGTTATATCTTGTTGGGATCGTGTTTTGATTGTTTTGTGATGATGATTGAATCCTTTTTGTACCAGTATTATATGTGTTATTAACCATTTTGAAGAATTTTTTGAAGGATTTTGTATCAATTCATCATGGCTTTATAACAGGTATGTGAAATTGATGTTTTGTGATGGTTTTGAGTTAGATTCAGTTTGATTTGGCGATTATGAGGATATAATGTGACACAGGCGCACCACCCAAGGGCACGTCCGCTCACAGGACCTTCTACTTCTTCGGCCCGGAGAACTCTAAGGTTCCCTATTTCCCTGTCGGGAAATCTTCACCCATAGATTCTCTTCGCGATCCCCCTCTCTCAACTTATTGGAGGATCGAAACTCGCAGTTTTGCAAGTTCACTGACAATCACTAGGCTCTTGAATCCCTGAGACCCAATGACCAGTCAATACTGACTTTATCTTCACCCTGTCGGGATTTCTGCTTTGTCGGGATATCGCTACTAGCAATATCGAGCCCTATGATGTGTCGACTCCTGATACCCGATGCACTCCTTTCATTTCTTTAGCCCCAAATGGCTAAGCCTTTAACCCACACGACCGCTCCTATACGACCGTAGCTGTAACTCCCATCGGGGTTTCGGGGTTTGCGAGGTCGAACTACTCGTGCCTCCAAGACTCACGATTCCTCGAATCGCAACGTGCCTTTTTCACGGTAGCCCTCTGGCTATAGGCTTCGAACCATAGGACCGTTAACCTGTGACCACAGTCTTTGTCTCTTATCGGGGTTCAGTATTTCGCAGGTCGAAATGCACTAAACCTCTTGTCAACAGGATCCCTGAATTCCTGATTTTCTGACTCTCGCCAAATTTCTGACACCTGTCCTCCACTAGTTCCGACTGTGGCCCACACGCCCCTTCCATCGGGATATCACATATCGTGATTTTAAATGGTAAGAGTTTCTTGTCTCCGGGACCCCCGATACTCCGAACTCCGACTCCCTGGGACCTACGGACACGCATCCTCCACAACGAACGGTTCTGGTCTTGTCGGGATATCGTGGATCGCGATTTCAAGCGGCAAGATTCCTCTGTCTATAAAAACCCCGATTTCCCGATATGTACTCGGATCCAACGACCCTCGTGGTTCAAATCGACGGCTCCACCCCTCCTGAGCTTGGAACCCTTTGGACGTTCTCATCGTAACCTCCTTGCACCTCCGTGAGATCCAACGGTTCACGAGACTTCGCGAAATCTCCTCAAAGGATTTTTTTCGTCCGTTCCTCCTTTCGTAAATCCACGGGATGACAGAATGTCTCTTTACGAGACTAGTTCTCCTACTCGCCAACCTACGGCGTTCTTGCAACTTTGAGTCACACTTGCAATTATTGATCTTCAACAACTCAGAGGCCTATCCTTCCTGAGATTTTTTTACAGCTAATCTGTCTCTTAGAAAGAGAGAACTCTTTGCACGCACTCCTTGCGACAACTCTCAAACACTTCTAGGTGTTGATTTCCTTTGACTCTGTGCACACCTGCAGCAGCAACCCTTTAATACTTTGCTTAGTTTCATGACTGAGACTCTATTTAGCCTGTGCACTCCTTGCACGGCTCGTATAACCCAATTCCGCTCCTGGGTGAATGAGAACAAGAGTTAAACTATCTGAGCCTTCTGTCAACGCACTCCTTGCGGACGACTTCAACTGCACTCCTTGCAGGAACCCTGGCTCAGATGGAGAAACAATTGCAACTCATTCCACTTCCCTTCAGATTTCAATCTCAACACATGAAATCATACACACATCATAATAGAAAATGCATAACAGGAAGTAAATACTCATGAGCATAGCATTCAACACACATACACAGAGAATAACACAACAACCATGAATCTGAATCAACTTCTTCTATTAATTCAAGATCTGTACATGGGTGTTCTTCTACAGTTCTCTGTTTCTCTCCTATGCTCTGGATTCTTCTAACTCTTCCTGAACTATGTTACAATATACAATGAGGGTGTCTATATCCGTTCTCCCTCTTTCTTCTAAAACCGTCTAATCCAATATTCAATTCTACCTACTTACATTTACTACTATAAATGCCTCTGTCTACTTTCAGATGGGAGCAGGACGCTCAAGGTATGATTACATTTTTCCCAAGGCGCCTTCATTAAATGATCTCATTTATATTTTGGCGCATCAGCTTCAAGGGAAAATTAAAAAAAAAACTTGCGCTGGATGTCTTCCAGCTGTCTTTCGCTTCCACGTCATCTCTTTTGTCATGAGGGATGCTCCTGCATCATACTCCCTCGCTTGAAAATTTTCATGGGATCCTGTCCATGAGCTCCTGCACGGTATGTCCATGCTTCAAAATTTCTGCTACAATCTCCCAGCTGGCATCTTCAACTAGATGGCCCTTCCACTTGACAAAATATTCAAAATATTCTTTCCTTCTGGTTTTCTTACCCACTCGTTTATTCAGTATTTGTTCCATCTATGGCTTCTCTGCAACTGGCATCTGCTTTTGCCACTGAACCTCTGGTTGTTCATCACTTGCAGTCTCTGTTTCCCCAGCTCGATATGGGTATAAATCCGAAACATTAAATATAGGGGATATCCCGATCCCATCAGGTAACTCGATCTCATAAGCATTCTATCCCATTTTCTTCAAGACCTTGCATGGTCCAATTTTCTTCATCTTTAACTTGTTGTATGTTCCTCTCGGGAACCTTTCTTTCCTCAAATGCGCCAGAACTAGATCACCAACTTCAAACTAAAGTTGCCTCCTATGCTGATCGGCTCTGCGCTTGTATTCCTGGCTTGATTTCAGCAACCGCTCCTTCACCTGGCTGTGAAGTTCTTTCATTGCCTCAGCAAATTCTTATGCACTAGCACTTCTAGTAGCAGTCTGTTCTGAATCTCTCAATTCAAAAAATCCCCTCAGCTGTGTTCCATATACAATCTGGAATGGACTTTTTCCGGTGCTCTGATTAATAGAGTCATTGTAAGCAAACTCTGCCTGTGGCAATATATTGTCCCAACTGCTATGGTGCTTTGTCACCAAGTTTCTCAGCAAGTCTCCCAGAATTCTGTTCACCACCTCTGTTTTCCCATCTGTCTGCGGATGATAAGAAGAACTAAACATCAAGTTAGTCCCTAGCTTCTTCCACAATGTCCTCCAAAAGTGTCCTAAGAACTTTGTATCTCTATCTGAAACAATACTCCTTTGTAAGCCATGAAGTCGAACGACCTCCTTGAAGAACAGATTTGCGATGTGAGTCACATCACTGGTCTTCTGGCATGGGATAAAATGTGCCATCTTGGAAAACCTATCCACTACCACAAAGATGGAGTCAACACTCCTTGGTGTCCTTGGCAATCCCAATATGAAATCCATGCTAATTTCATCCCACGGCTTCTCAGGTATGGGCAATGGTTGATAAAAACCTGCATTCTTCTTCCTCCCCTTTGAGTGCTGGAAAATCCTACATCTGTCCACAAACCTCTTGACCTCTGCTCGCATCCCTGGCCAAAAGTATGACTCGCTCAGCTTTGCAAATGTTTTATCATGGCCAAAATGTCCTGCTAATCCACCACTGTGCTTCTCTTTCAACAAGTTCTCCCTCATGGAGCAATTTGGAATACACAATTGATTGCCTCGGAACAACAATCCTTCCTGGATCATGTACTCTATCCACTGGCCTCTGTCTCTAAGAACTGGGTTCTCAGCTGCTTCATACGCTTCCTTAAAATACTGATCATCTGCATACATGTCCCTCATATCATCAAAGCCTAACGTCCTGACTTTAAACTCCTGCAACAACAAACATTTCCTGCTCAAAGCATCAGCCACTTTGTTAGCAGTACCTGAAATATGCTTAATTACAAATGTAAAATTCTGCATGTATTCGACCCACTTAACATGTCTTTGATTCAACTTTTCATGTTGGGTCACAAACTGTAATGCATGGTTATCACTATATAAAAAAAAATCTTTTGGAATCAAATAGTGCCTCCATTTCTTCAATGCCTGTATGATGGCATAAAATTCCTTGTCATATGTGGAGTACTTCATCTTCGCCTTATTCATCTTTTCGCTGAAATATGCAATCGGTCTGTCCTCCTGACTTAAGACTGCTCCTATAGCAAACCCGCTTGCATCACATTTCACCTGAAATGTTTTCTGAAAATCCGGCAACACCAAAATTGGTTTCTCTGTGATCTTCTGCTTCAACAGATTGAAGCTCCTCTCAGCTTATGTTGTCCAGTGAAAAGATTTATGTCTTTTCTTCATTGTGCCCATCATTGCTGCACTAATCCCACTGAAATTCCTGATGAATTTTTGGTAGAAACTATCCAAACCGTGAAAACTTCTCACCTCAAATATGTTCCTTGGTGATGGCCAATTCTTGATCACTCCCACCTTATCTAGATCCATCCTCAACTCATTTGCAGATATAAAAAAACCCAGATAAATGAGCTCTATCTTCATAAAAGAGGACTTCTTCATATTTATCAACAACTTCTCCTACTGTAGTCTCTTCATCACAATAGCCAAATGCTTCAGATGTTCAGCCTTCATCTTGCTGAAAACCAATATGTCATCCAGATACACGATGAAAATTTTCCTGATGAAATCCTTCAGGACTTCATTCATCAATCTCATAAAGGTACTCGGTGCATTCGTCAAGCCAAATAGCATGACAAGCCATTCATACAAACCTTTGTTTGTCTTGAATGTTGTTTTCCACTCATCACCTTCTCTCATACGAATCTGGTGATATCCACTCTTCAAATCTATCTTTGAAAAAAAAAATTCTCCACTTAAGCAATCCATCAGATCATCCATCCTCGGCAATAGAAATATGTACCTGATGGTTATCTTATTAATGGCTCTTGAATCAGTGCACATCCTCCAGCCTACGTCTTTCTTCGGACTGAGTACCGTCGGAACAACACACAGACTCAAGCTTTCCCTGACCAAACCTTTGTCCAACAAATCCTGGACTTGTCTTTTGACCTCTTCATTCTCCTGCGGCGTCAATCTGTACGCGGATTTGTTCGGTAAACTAGCTCCGGGTATGAGATAAATGTGATGACTTACACTTCTCATTGGTGGAAATGAACTAGGTAGTTCGTCCACTACAATATCAGCGAACTCTTCCAGTAGTTCCTGAACTTCTTCTGACAAATCATCCACTCTTGTATTAGTCAGAACAATTCTTGGTTTTCTGACCACAAAGAATTGTGGATCCTCCTTCTTCTTAACTTCGGTAAGAAGTTCCTTCCCACTCATGAGAAGTACTATATTGCTTACCTCCAGCTCCACCTCTTTATACTCAATTGGATGCAACATATGGGTTCTCCCATTCTTCGTCAGGGTATATGTGTTCATCCTCCCATCATGAATCACATTTCTATCATATTTCCATGGCCTACCCAACAATAAATGACAAATTTCCATAGGAATGACATCACATAAAATTTTATCATTATACCCTCCTATTTTGAATTCAACTAAACATTGTTTAGTGACATTTACCTGATGTCCCTTCTGTAGCCATGAAACTTTGTATGGGTTCGGGTGAGCAATTGTCTCCAGCTCTAGCTTCTCCACCATCTCGGTTGAAACGAGATTATCCGTGCTTCCACTATCCATGATAACCTTGCATGCCCTATCCTTGGTCTTGCAAGCTATTCTAAAAAGACTATTCCTCTACACTAAATTCTCCATATCCTTTTCTGGCGTCAAAAGGAACTTCCGCATCACCAGCGATCTTCCGCCTTTAGCATATTCTGCCTCAACATCCCGCCTTTGTGCCTCGGCGATGTGAGTTTCTCCAGTTTCCTTCCTTTTCTCTGGACATTCGAACGATCTGTGCCCATTCTTTCCACATGTGAAGCATGTGATTACTCCACCTCTCCCTCTTCCTCTACCTCTGGTACGAGGAAGAGTGTTGTTATCAGTATATCCTCCTCTCTGCTTAGTATGTTGTTCTCTTTGCTCAGCATATCGCCCTCGCTGCGAACTTCCACCTCTCTCTGTCCGAGTCTGAGGTTTCTTCCAGTCATCCCTGGGTTTCTGGATTCTTTCATGGGCAAATGCTTTGCCTCTGGGCTGACTCCTGCCTCACCCTCTTTGATCTTGTTTACGGCTCAGCTTCTCCTCAGCTTTCAGAGCCATTTGGTAAGCATCCTCCACCGTTCAGATGGTTGCCATACTTATTTCATCCTGAATTTCATACCTCAGTCTATTCATATACCTGGCCACCTTTTTGTCATTGCTTTCGCGATGACCTGCCCTGATATTCAACCTGTAAAATTCCTCAGTATATTCCTTCATCGTCATCAGCTTCTGTCTCAAGTTCTGCATCCTCCTGAACAGAGAAATTTGATAATCTCTGGGAATAAATTTTGCCTTCATCTTGGCAATCATCCTATCCCAGCTCTTAATTTTCTTCTTGCCTTAGCAACGCCCGTCAGCTTGTAGTTCATCCCACCACAAAGTTGCATGTCCTTTTAATCTTGTGACGACATGCCTGACCTTCTTATCCTCTTCGATATCTTCATAGTCGAAGTAAGTGTCTAGAGCTATAATCCAATCTAGAAGCTCTTCCCCATCCAGATTTCCTTCATAAATTGGAATGTCCATTTTTACCTTTGTACTCAGTCTTGCAATAGCTTTAACTAAGCGTTCACTCGCTGCATATTTTGTTTGGATTTCTTCTTCTTCATGTCCAGCATCATCTTCCTTTTCGGATTCACTGATATCTCCTACATCATCTTTGCTCCTTTCTCTTATCTCCATGTCCTCCATTCTGGCACGAAGATTTTGCATTCCTCTCTCCACGTCTGGATTTTGCGCTTGCCTACCTCTTTCTCTGGATGTTTCCCTTTCCTCCTCTGGATTGAGTGATTGCCTACCCCTTCTCCTTGGCGGCATGGTGAATTTTCTTTTTCCTCTACTACAAAAAGAAAATAATATTTTCTAAGATCTGATACCACTTGATGCAAGCGCACCACCCAAGGGCACGTCTTCTCACAAGACCTTCTACTTCTTCGGCCCGGAGAACTCTAAGGTTCCCTATTTCCCTGTCAGGAAATCTTCACCCACAGATTCTCCTCGCGATCCCCCTCTCTCAACTTATCGGAGGATCGAAACTCGTGGTTTCGCAAGTTCACTGACAATCACTAGGCTCTCGAATCCCCGAGACCCGATGACAAGTCAGTACTAACTTTATCTTCCCCCTGTCGGGATTTCTGCTTTGTCGGGATATCGCTACTAGCAATATCAAGCACTATGATGTGCCGACTCCTGATACCCGATGCACTCCTTTTGTTTCTTTAGCCCCAACTGGCTAAGCCTTTAACCCAGATGACCGCTCCTATACGACCGTAGCTATAACTCCCATCGGGGTTTTGGGGTTTGTGAGTTCGAACTACTCATGCCTCCAAGACTCGCGATTCCCCGAATCGCGACGTGCCTTTTTCACGGTAGCCCTCTGACTATAGGCTTCGAACCATAGGACCGTTAACCTGTGACAACGGTATTTGTCTCTTATCGGAGTTCGAGATTTCGCAGGTCGAAATGCACTAAACCTCTTGTCAACAGGATCCCCGAATTCCCGATTTTCTGACTCTCACCAGATTTCTGACACCTGTCCTCCACTAGTTCCGACTGTGGCCCACATGACCCTTCCGTCGGGATATCGCGTATCTCAATTTTAAACAGTAAAAGTTTCTTGTCTCCGGGACCCCCGATACTCCGAACTCCGACTCCCTGGGACCTACGGACATGTGTCCTCCACAACGAACGGTTCTGGTCTTGTCGGGATATCGCAGATCGCGATTTCAAGAGGCAAGATTCCTATGTCTCTAAAAACCTCGATTTCCCGATATGTACTCGGATCCAACGACCCTCGTGGTTCAAATCGATGGCTCCACCCCTCTTGAGCTTGGAACCCTTTGGACGTTCTCACCGTAACCTCCTTGCACCTCCGTGAGATCCAATGGTTCACGGGACTTCGCAAAATCTCCTCAAAGGATTTTGTCCATCCGTTCCTCCTTTCGTAAATCCATGGGATGACAGAATGTCTCTTTACGAGACTAGTTCGCCTACTCGCCAACCTACGACGTTCTTGCAACTTTGAGTCGCACTTGCCAATGTTGATCTTCAGCAACTCAGAGGCCTATCCTTCCTGAGATTTTTTTTACAGTTAATCCGTCTCTTAGAAAGAGATAACTCTTTGCACGCACTCCTTGCGGCAACTCTCAAACACTTCCAGGTGTTGAGTTCCTTTGACTCTGCGCACACCTGCAGCAGCATCCCTTCAATACTTTTCTCAGTTTCACGACTGAGACTCTCTTTAGCCTGCGCACTCCTTGCATGGCTCGTATAACCCAATTACGCTCATGGGTGAATGAGAACAAGAGCTAAACTATCTGAGCCTTCTGTCAACGCACTCCTTGCGGACAACTTCAACTGCACTCCTTGCAGGAATCCTGGATCAGATGGAGAAACAATTGCAACCCATTCCACTTCCCTTCAGATTTCAATCTCAACACATGAAATCATACACACAGCATAATAGCAAATGCATAACAGGAAGTAAATACTCATGAGCATAGCATTCAACACACATACACAGAGAATAACACAACAGCCATGAATCTGAATCAACTTCTTCTATTAATTCAAGATCTGTACATGGGTGTTCTTCTACAGTTCTTTGCTTCTCTCCTATGCTTTGGATTCTTCTAACTCTTCTTGAACTATGTTACAATATACAATGAGGGTGTCTATATCCGTTCTCCCTCTTTCTTCTAAAACTGTCTAATCCAATATTCAATTATACCTACTTACATTTACTACTATAAATGCCTCTGTCTACTTTCAGACGAGAGCGGGACGAAGGTCTGATTACATTTTTCCCAAGGCGCCTTCATTAAATGATCTCATTTATATTTTGGCGCATCATCTTCAAGGGAAAATTAAAAAAAAAAACTTGCGTTGGACGTCTTCCAGCTGTCTTCCGCTTCCACGTCAGCTCTTTTGTCATGAGGGATGCTCCTGCATCATAATGCGTGATTTGTGTGTCACAGGGTGAATTCTCAATGAAAATTTCCATCTGATAGCTCATTCGGCACTTCATCCAACACCTGATCTGGTACTTCATTTGGCACTGCATCTGGCACGTGATCCAGTACTTGGAGAGTAGGCGAGTTGGCAGTTGGCATATTGGCGACCTGTGCTAGGTGAATTGACAACTTGGTTTTTGTGCCCCCTCGTGGCCTCTAGCTATTGAGGTTTTGACATCTCGGATTAAGCAGTTATATTGATCGTTGAGTGGCTCGTTCAATTTCTAGAAGCCAAAGATTGTTAGAGCGCATTTAGTGGGATTTACCATTTTTAGAGGTCGACCCTTCCATTGGTTGACCTCTCGAACTGTAATCATTATAAATACCACCAGTAGTGGCCAAACCAAAAGCAAGAATTTTAAGAATATTTTTATTGTGTAATTGAGACATCTCTACAAACTTGTGTTTAGACTGCGTTTTTTTAATTTAATGACATAACCATGTTGATTGAGCTTGTGATTTGTTGTTGAGGAGTAGCCACGACCTGCTGGGGGGCCCACCAGTGGTCTGGGTGAATACTTAGATAAATAGATTGTGTATTTCAGTCGTGTAGCTATAATTCACTTCATTTCTCTCTTATATGTATTTTGTCATTTTAAATACTGTATTTGTTGTTCATCATTTAATTGTCTAATTCCTCTTTTGCAGGTTGCTTGTAGGAGATAGTTATATATTATGGTGTGTCCTTTAATTCTTAGTGACTGGCTTGCAAGCTACTAACTTAGTTGGCATGTTAAAAGTTAAATTGATTTCCGCAGGTTGAAATAGAGTAGTATTTAGAACAGAGTAATAGTTTAAGACAGAGCTTCTTTTGCAAGTTTTGATGAATCAATAATTGCAAGTTTTATTAGTTGATTTAATTCTCAATTTAGTTATTCTTTCATGAATCTATTTTGTTTATAGAATCTTGTTTTAGTGTGCTATAATAGAAGCAGGTTTTGGATTATGTTTTTACAAGCATTCTAGTTTGAAATTTGAATTTTTAATAATAGGATTAGCTTAGTTTAATTTATGAAATCTCGGTTTTTTATTTGAGTTGTGATTTTAATTAGAAGTTTGAATTTGAATTAAGTTTTTAATCATAAGTTTATAGTCTTGTGAATTTACTGAGTTAGCATAAGAGTGTGTTTAAATCAGCATAAGAGTGTTTTTCTTATCATCGATGATTGATGCATGA